>JABASC010000949.1:0-29309 GCA_019776185.1 Plutomurus gul | reverse complement strand
TACATATGAAAGAGTAGGACAATGTTGTATTGTATGAAGGATAGCTTATTTGAAAATCATTTAGAATACTCTTGGTACATAATGTAGCATAATGGTATTTGCCATTTGAGCTCCGTGGCTTACTTCCATTCAGCATTGAAATTCTGGTCAAATGGGAAATCATCAGCCCGGTGTATGTTTCCACTCAAGCGCTCTTGAAAAAGTCAAGTAGTATATATTTATGCCCTTCCTCTTCTTTTTTCGAGTGCAGTCTATCGTTTTTCAATTTGTTAGGCAAGTATAATACCTTAATACATTGTGTTCCCCTTCTTGTATGTCGTTACCAACAATTGTGAAGGAAACACTCAAAAATTGTTTAGTACTCGAAGGTGAGAGTGAAACACAGAGAGAGAGAGAGTCGAGATCTACAAACAAGATATGAATAATATGAGCTATAATAATATATCTAATTTACCTATTTGTATAAACTTATTTGTTAGTTGTAGTACGCAGGTAGCGTAGGTTTATTTTCTTTCCATGCAATGGTGTGAGTAGAGCAGCCAAAATCCCCATTCCCATCCAGATTGACAACAAAAAGGAAATCTAATACATACGTACTCGTACATATGAAACAACAATGGAATGGGTGCAATATCTAAGCACATAGAGAAAAGAGCGTTTCTTGCTCTTTTGGGATTTATTATTGTTCCTTATTATTGTTATCCAATTCAGTTCACCGTCTACTCGTTCTTTTCCATTGATCTTATTTTATTTAGTGAGGTTGGCTCACTTAAGTTCTTTTTCCGCCTCGACTGCTACTATATGACTGTGACCAACCGACCACTTGACTTCTATGTGCTCATAACAACTATCTTGACTTTCCTATTCTTACCATAGAATCTACGGCCGGGGGAGAGTGAGGAAATAATAATACTTTGGGCTGGACCAGACCGTGGAATTCCGATTTCTTATTTTTATACGCATAAGAGAGTCACACGCGCTCATTCGTACAATCGTTCTCTCACAATTTCACACAATAATATTTTCCATCTTTCCTCGATTCCCTGTCAATTCAATACTAACGCTCACAATTGCATTTAATTTGGAAATTTGACAATTATATTTTTCCTGTTTGTAAAATCAACCGTGAAGCTTGCTTTTGGTGTACATACTACACTACAACGCTTTCTACCTTTTCATGTAATATGTGATATGGCTAAGGGCTTATTCCTATTACGATACATCAACCCAATTCTAAAAATAATACAGTCTTCTTTGTAATTTATGAATACATAAATTGTATATATGTAGCTAAACTACTTGTGATAATATGTTTCATTAATTCAATACTAACGCTCACAATTGCATTTAATTTGGAAATTTGACAATTATATTTTTCCTGTTTGTAAAATCAACCATGAAGATTGCTTTGGGTGTACATACTACAGTATGTACAACGCTTTCTACCTTTTCATGTTATAATATGTGATGGCTAAGGGCTCATTCCTATTACGATACATCAACCCAATTCTAAAAATAATACAGTCTTCTTTGTAATTTATGAATACATAAATTGTATATAGCTAAACTACTTGTGATAATATGTTTCATTTATTGTGTATCAAGGTGGACACGCACAAGGTTAATGTTCGAGGATTGGGAATAGGTCAACCGTTGTAACAACATTTGTATTATCATAATCATAACGGCAGGGTGGGCGGGAGCACAAGCCAGCACATATCAAGATTGCATAATAAGCATGATTTCAATCCACTTATGTACAAGTCAATGAAAAATCTGGACTGGAAGCATTGTTATTATTTACTACCAAACTGTGCTATTACGTAACGAGCGCATGCCAAAGGTCATATTATTTTTAACTGGTGATGGGAGAAATTGGAAATCTGTTGCGGACGAGTCACACTTATGAATATGTACGAAGAAATGTTGGTTGTAGTAACGCAAAAGAAATTAAACTCAATGAAAATTGAAGCATCAAAATTATATGCATGCGCCACTCAAAATTTCCATGAAACTGAATAAATAAATCGTGAAATTTTATGTGTAGGTTTCTTGCGCTAAAAAATCATTTTCTTGTGTAGGGTTGTTTAGTAAATCTTTGCCCTTGTGGAATTCTTACCTTGTGCTGCATTTTAAAGGGCTGGCCCCTGAACGCCCTAAAGAATTGAATAAATTCTTTATTTGTCGTCATTTTCATTCCTAGAATTCCTCTGTGTGCAATTGAGTGCATCTATAAGCATTGAAGGAATTTTACCGTTATGTTCTAATAATGCTTGTTACATACTGCAAGTATAACTGTGATACACACTACCTAGATGAAAAGTGTAGCAACAGAAACTGTACTACTACAATATAATACATTGTAAAAGGAAACAAGTGGTGCGACTTTCTCAGTTGCAACGTAAGCAATGTGCATACTGGTAACATGATAGAGTTAGAAATGCACAATAGTAATCTAGATATCTTATATAGTGAACTGAGTGAGCATTGAGATATAAAACTGTTGATAATGTTGTCAAAATCGTCTGGAAGATAAACGGAGGGAGCTTTATTGAGCTTGGGAGGACGATAAACTGCCCGCCTGCCAAGGGGCCTGCTACACTGCAGATTGTTATTGCAAGAAACTCCATAAAGAGAAATAAGATACTGATTGTAATCTGAAATCATTATTCCATTTAAAAAGGCATTAAAATAGCACAATCAATCAAAGCCATTACAGACATAGTTTATAGCCATTGTTCTTGCAAGCACTGAATATTATTATACTCAACTTTTCCCTCTGCTTCGTTTCACTGTTGATTTCCCTGCTGTCGTACAGACAGACAGATATTTCATGTACCTGGGAATAATTCGGTAATACGATCTATACGATAGATATAAAATTTTACGACTTCAGATTAAACTCGGTAATTAATTAAATGATCTCTAAATCTTTCGCTGCAATATTTTAGTTTAGAATTTCGTCCTGTCCGTTCCCTGTGACTTTCTTTCTCAACTTTAGTTATTTGTGGAGGAGGTGGTGTGCCGAGTCCAGTCTGCCATGCAATACCAGGGAAAATAAGAAATGAATTAAAGTCCGCTCATGATTTCACAATTAGAATGACAATGAAACTTGAAACGAAGTTAAAGAGTTGACTAACTGACTGATTTTATTTGATTGTACAGACAGAACATTATTACTTTACATTTTACTGTTTACACTATAGGAGCGTAGACCCTATGTAAAAGCATACGGGGTGAGAGTGGTAGTCAGGTATAAAGACAGTTCTCACATCAACCTAACAATACAATAAGATGAGCTTTCAGTTTTAACGGCATGACTATGACTGCACTAACTATGTCATTTCATTATTTCAAAGATGCTATTGCAGATAGAAAAACTTTAAGAAAAACATTTAGTATTTTTTCTCATTGAAATTTGAGCACCCGCTCAGTAAATCTTCTATAAAAGAAGGCTAAATTTAATGACTCGGCCTATTATGCTTTAATTTATGAGAGATTCTGAAACTTTTAAGCATTTAAAGGAATTTCCGTGCTTGTTTTCTTTATCTACGACATTTTTATGGCTACCCTGCCGAAAGTGTTCCACTCATTCCCTCTACCAACAACATCACAGCCTGCGTACACACACGTTACGCCACGGCACATTACACTACGTACCAAATTACGTAGCCCAGTCCTCATTCCATCCTTTAACCTACTAAAAAGAACACTGTGAACACTTTAATATTATTGTCTAGTTCCACATTAGAACTTTTCCCATCCAAATGTACATACTCCCAAATTCCTGCTAATAGTCTCCCTATATGAGTCTGTATGCTAGGAAATATACTTACCTACCTCAGTCTATAAAATCCAGTTCATGATTTAGACAGTAAAAAAGACAACACTTTACATTTGTTTCTTATTGTTAGACAGAGCTCATCTTCATCTTTGGCTTGTCGATCTTGTGGTAGTAGTTAATGTTACATTGCACATGCTTACACGTACGCAAAAGAGCTATGCGCTACAATAAAACCTACGGAGGCAGCATTACTTTACACTATCGTTAAGTACGTTGTATATAATCAGGCTACACCACATAGGGAAACATCCTGAACTTTTATAACAATTTAAGGCTGGGCTAACTTTATTTTTGGGGTAGTCTTGGCAGAGATTGGGATGAGAGTAGTCTTATACGGGGACAGATATTTAAGTTTCATGATAAGGTCAAGAATGCATGTAAAACTCTCGTTTTCTACGAACGAACGGTGGTTGTCCTGCTTGTTGACAAAGCATGAGAACCTCGTGACATTTCCTTTTGACGTGGTAATTGGTACTGTTAGAAGAACAAGTGATAGTTGTCAATTATCATTAGCCCTCTGTCATGGATACAGAGACCGCCCAAAGTCTTACCGTCTTACTTTGTTCATCCGCTGCTCATGAACACAATGGTGCACTTCTATTGTACTTAACATAATTCGATACAGGAAAGACGATACAAAAACTACGAATTTAGCTCAGAAAGACGTACCGGGGTTTTGTATGCATAAATAAGTAGTGAGGTAAATAGATTGCAAGGAATTCCTCTATTGAGTCAGGTGTAAAGGAATTTTGTGGGGTGTACGGGAAAATTAAATATTTAGGTGGATGCTAGTTTTGTATGTAAATATTGTTGTGAACTGTCAGCGTTGCATAGTTGGTAGTTAGTGGAACGTAATGGGAATGCTTTCATGACTTGGACATTTCAATCGAGAAACTGTGCTCACATCTTTCTCTCTTACATAGAAAGGAAATTCACGCTTGTATCTATTTTTATGTGAGAGTTGCATGAGAATTTCAACGTATTCAATTGAATGTAACATAATCCACAGTCTAGCTGTTCACATGAATGCCTGTTGGTTGTTATTATTAGGTAGAATGAGAAACAAGGGAAAGAATGCATTTGAATTTACACACCATCGGTAAGATTAAATAGAGAAAATAAAATCGAACAGATTGTAAAGACAGGCGGCTGGCTTCCAGGGCTCATGCACACAAAAACATGCATCTACATAGTTGCTCATGGTTTATTTATTGCCATTAGCATTCGGAATCATTATGTATGTTCAGAAACATTTGCTATATGGATGGAATTACAGTAAAAGTCATGTCTGCATGCCTATACTCTGTAGGAATGCATCTCTGTGTTTTGTTTAATATTTTTATTCTTTTCTGATGTTTTTGTCTTGTGCGTTCAATATTCAAGATAACGGGAGCGTCATGCGATGTCATGACGAGTCAGACCAGGCACCAGTTGGTAAATTGTAGCCGTATCCGTATATTTAGGTGTGTGCTCAATTCCCAGTTTGTTATTCTGCCTTTTCTCTCATGTCGTAACGACGGGTACAAGTAACTTCATGTTGGAAAGTCAATATGTAGTGAAATCAGCATGAAGTTGGATCAGATGCAAAGTGAATGAGAGGAGAATATGTGCCGACAGTTACTGTTTTACTAGAATAGTGTATTTTTTTTATTCCTCGCATCAATTGTATGTTCGTTGGAGAAGAGGAGAGAATTTCTCCAGAATTTGATGTGCTGTAATGAGACTTGGAAGTAAAAGTAAGTTAGCAGAGTTTAGATTGCTCTGGGGAAATGGATAAGTGGTTGCACGCTGAATTTCCTAAGGGAGTAAATTTATTTCTCATTATTCTTACCTTATTTTACTGTTGACTGAGAGGGAATATAAAATGTAAAAATAGTAACGCCCATCTCAAAAAACCGACTGAAAAATTTGAAGGATCAAGCAGCTCCTACAAATTTATTCTGGCACTTGATGCTAATTTATCTTCACCTTATTTAGAATTACAATTTACTTCATTCTAAGTGACAGCTTACAACACTCGTCCGGTCTTCTACGTACCTACTACTTGCATTGCTCTCTTGAGTAAGTAACCTCAGCATAAAGAACGTGAAGGGTCGGAGGAAACACATGTGTCTGTGTACCCATTCTTGTTTTCTGCATTCTGGGAATACGGTTAACTCAATAAGTATAAGATTCGAGTCAAAAGACGAGTTGAAATCATATAACACCAGGTAAGCTACATGCGTGCAATAAAGACACAAAAATTCTTCGCTGCATGAAATGAAAATAAATAAATTTCCTATCATATTTATTTATTACTGAATCAACCAACCGATGGAATTTTAATTTCATGTTCTGTCTATCAGTTCAAATAAAACATTCCTTTCTCCTTGTCTCTGTTTGTATTTCCATGTCTAATTTTTACCCTTAAAAGGTTGTCCATTTCCAAATTAGTGGAAACCTTGGGAGAAATGAACTGAAGTAGGTATTGGGGTCTTTGATTAGTTATGTGCGCTTCATGCAAGTAGGAATGCGTCGAAATGGGATTGCAATGAATCACGGATCATGAATCACTTGCCGAAGACCTATTAATTATAAGCCTTATATTAGACAGATATCTATGATTATGGCATTAACTCCTATAACACGATTTTGCAGTAAATCTCCAAAAAAATTGGGCGATTTTTTAAACTTTCGAGGAAATCGTACGATTTCCTAAAATTTCTCAAAAAAAGGAAGGAGTAAAATAAATTTTCATTTATTTTTCTGACATACGGGGGTATTGGAGTCTGAAACAATCAAAACAATCGACTGTTTCAGAGTCAGAATTTTGTAGATTGTAAACCTTTAGAAGAGGGAGATTATTTATTATCTATTATGTAATGGAAATGTAACAATCAGTGTTGTTGAAAGCAAAGCTTCGCTCTCTCAGTACTAACTATACAGACAACGTGCCTCTATTCTCCTCTATCTGAATAATTATGTTGAAGAAAATAACTTTTCCTTTTAAAATAATATAAATATGCGTTAAAATTGTTATAAACATATTTAGTTATAATTTCTAACATATTCAATTACATTGGATTATGTACATGTAAAAAGTAAATGAAAATGTACATCATGCTACAACTCTTCCAAGAGTCTCATATTAAAGTTTCCAAAGATAACCTGTGATGACTCACGGTGCTGGCATTTGTCAGGTCTCAAGTCCACAGTTAGGACGTTGACGAGGGACGACGGAATGAATATTTTCCAGCAGATGAATTACCTATAAAAGGAACAGAGCTGTGCATGCATTGCACAAGCAATCTATCGTGTTCAGGTCTGAGCAGTTGGCGGTTGCGGCAAAGATCAAACCAAGTCATCGGATTATATGAGGATTGAAGATGTGCCTTAATCAAGTCTATTATCTGCACATCATATAAGGGATGATTGTCATAATACAATCATGATCACCACAAGAGAAAAAAAAGAGAGAGAGAGAGAATACTAACCGAGTACTTACTACAGGTAAGCAAGAATTAGTGTGTTAACCACCTCATCTGTGATATTGATTCTTTGGTATACTATTTAAATAGGTTCTCATCCCGGCTAAAATCCTATTATTAATAATGGTAATAAGTGTATCCTTTAGATGGTAAGCCTATACAAGAAGTATGACAAGGCATGGCATGCACACTCATCATATTGTTAGCATAAAAAACTCATCTAAAAAGATATAATCATACATAGAGAGGAAAGTAATGATGGTAATGTATATATGAATGATGTTAAATCATGCCATAAATTTATTATGTTCTGTTGCAGGCTAACAATGCTTGTTTAGCATTATTATCCCTGTACGTAGGTACTCAGATGCCAAATAATACCATTCCACAATGCATTTAAGGAATAATGCTCCTTTGTGGATGGAAATGGGTAGCGGCTGTGGTTGCGCTCTCTTATGTTGGCCTCCAGACCATCACAGTTGCACTTTTCTAGTAGTTCACACTACGAGCTGGGATAATCAAATGATAGGTAAATGTGTGCACAGAGAGAGACTATTCACTTGTTACGTGTTCTTCTACGGGAGATAGGATGAGCCTACTACGGCGGAACTGCAAAGCTTTTAGAATGGAGATGATGATGATGATGATGACGAGTCAAAGAATAAAAGCGCTTTAACTATGTCTTTCTTTAAAGCATAATGTGTCATGTGTGCTTCTTACTGATGTCTGCTGACCGTTGCAATGTGGTTTTATGAGCGGCGATCAGCGTAAAGGACAGTAAAGCTGAAAGTCTTTATTGTACAAGTTAAAAGCATGAGAACTAGCACTCATAGATATAAACTTCACTGTGATCTCCACTTTCTTTGAAAGTACACTCGTGGATGCACTCGTCTTTGATTTTTTTTATCTTTCTTCAGGCCAATTCATTATTGGTAAGGTCAGGAATCAGAGCCTGGTTGGAAAATTGCACACAATTTTTTGAATGTTACCATTTCTTTTTTAGTACAAATTTTTGAGTATAGTTATACCACTCAATACGGGTTACTATTTGATTGATTTCACGTTTACTGAAATATGTAATTAGATAATACTGTATAACTAATTTTAGATTTAGAATGTAATATATTGTGTAATTAGATCAGATGTGTTCAGTTTTCAGCGAAATTTGTGTGTAGGACTGCATAAGTACTTTGAGATTTTTGTGTGCACCATATAGCATATGAGGAATGATGGTACTTATATGGATTATACAGTAAGACAATTGATACATTTATTCATCAAATTCACATGCTTTTATGATTAGAGAAAATAGAGAATTTAGCGTCTGAACACGTTAACTTCTGGGACATGAAAGTGTATTTCTTTTACTTTGCAGGATTAATCTTCTCCACAATTTTTCCAAACCAAAACAGACTTGATGTAATATTTATTCAACCTACGGAATGATTAATTATTACAATTGGCTAGTAAAAACGTTATGAGAAAAATAATGCTATATCTCGTGAACTTTATAGTGTCATCACTCATACGTGGAAAATAACTTTGCAAAGTTAAATGGAATACATTTTCATGTATTTGTACATAGCGAGCTTATTAGTATTGCTGAAAGGGTTAGTACATAAGTTTGCATTTGGTGGTGGTAGGAGGAGTAAACTTGCACGTGTACGTAGGAAGATAGCAGAAAACTAGACTCATGGGAGAAAGAACAAGAGCGAAAAGTAACTCAATCATTTTCCCGGAGAATCCAAGAGGAGGGTTCTCCAAAAATGGTTTTGTCACAATAAATTAGTTGGCCGTATCGAGTTTGTTGGTGTTAAATGATTCGAGACGCTGCTACGCTATTACTTACTTACCCACTGTGCTATGAATTGTATATGAACTGCACTCGGGTGCTTTTAGACTGTGAACGGGTAGACATGGTTCTTTGCCCCTTCCAGTCTATTCACTGCCATTACCACTCACATTTATACACTTTTGTCCAATTGCATGGCTATTCATTGAATTGAATTCGTGACGACTATCTCCACTGCTGCTTTCCTCATTCTACATAATAATATAACATAATAGGAGTGGATTTTTTCCAAATTTGCACCACCACCGGTCGTCGGCCAGCTCCACAAACTTCACAATGACAGTACTTACTGAATTATTGAGTCGAGAAGTTGAGTTCATTCAATGATTATTATTGCCGATACCACTTTGCTCTCCCAGTCACTAACAACTGCATTTCTTTTCTCAACAGAAAATAATACATAATGCAGTGTGCACTATTTACAAGCTCACAAACTGCTTTTACATAGATATTTAGTAACATGCTTATAGAAATTGCTACTATTTATTATTATTGTCAGAGGTTGTACGTGACCCACCAAATCACATGCTATAGTATATAAGTATATGTATATATCCTGAAATGAATAATGCTATTGATATAGAGATAGTATCCTATTTACTCTCTGCCTGTGTGCAACCATCATTCACAAAAGACCATTTCCCCTGGTCATTCAGTCACTTTATTTCTCCTGTAGGACGTTATAGTGCGAAGCCAGTGGCTATACAATACCGGAGGGAGGAGATGAGACCTTGTGGACAACTGACTGGACTGACTTGACTTACCTTGTCTTGCCTTTGGCTTACGACTCAGTTTAATAGTGACTCTGAGCTCGGACGTAAGATCCGTGTGCTGAGAACGACAACAGAATCATTTCATTCCGAGCCATTACGAGTTATGAGCGTACGAACGAATCTTTTGTGTGCAGAATGTGAGGTTGGTTGTGTGTAGGTATAATAGAAAGAAAGAAGGACAACTGTCCAGCCCATTCTCTGACACTTTCTGACCGAATCTGCTCAAAGACTTTATTGACTTCTCTTGTCACCCACAGCACATCAATAGAGCTCATAACTAGCATTAAACCGAAAACTAAACTACAAATACGAAGCAAAACACAAAAGTACAATCAATTCAAAGTATTCCTGAAGTCCATTATGTTTTCTCTCAATGGAATGAATGGTGTTGCTCTCGACGTGACCTTATGTTACTATTATGTCTCACTTATTCAGTTGCCTTTTCTCTGCCAACTCCGTTCACGTCCAATGTCTCAATAATAACGTGTATATAGTCGCAAGTTGCGAGTGGGTACGAAATTCTATTGTTAATTGTGCTCATTGAATCTCAGTATAATGTACTACTCGTTGCTGACACTATTTCTCCATCATTATGTATAGTCGTTCCAGTTCAATTGAAAACCAATCGTCCGTGCCATTTTAATAGACTCGACTTAATATGCTCAAATGACCATACAATTTATATATCTTTATGTACTCTGGTCGTTTTGTCTTTAAGGCTGATTGGTGTACGATAGCTGTACTTTCACTTTATAAACAATTCCAATGTTTGTTACAATACTTTTCAAAGAATTCATGAAATTTATTAAGATTGCATAAAATATACAAATTTTAGAATTAGAACAGTTGAATAGGAACGTTATATTTATATATCCACAATAAAATATAAGTATAGTAATTTGTCGTACAACCAACTAAATCTATTTATTTTGTAGTAACTTTAATATTTACTACACTAACAATTCTATTCAGGTTCTAAATTCGACAATATAATTTTAACATAGATACCCTGATTGAAAGCGATGCAAAAAAATAATGCGAATGCACACATAGATTTTTACATTCCCTGATTCCACTCGAAGGAACGATTATTCTGAATTGACTTTGAGAATTACATTGAGCTCAATTACTTTACTGAACGAAATGCCCAATTCGAATGTTCAGACTTGCCTGAAAGTGTCTTACGAAATTTTGCCATCGAAGCAGAAAAGGATTTTCTGCTCAACTAACGACCCACATCAGGTCATAAGTACTCAAGCAGTGAACTGAACTCTTCACACAGACAATGGCGTAGAAGGGCATGCAAACTGTGAGCCATTCGTGAATTGATCTGCACAAAGTACGTAAAATGTTCAAACGTAAGGTTGTAAAACATGACTGGCTGGATTTCAATACCAAATTTGGTGATGGATTGAACTATTACATTGTCGCCTCTCGAAAAATACCGAAAGAGAGAATTCCATTATGATTTCTTTAGTTTGCCATTCGAAATATCTCGATGTATGTATTCAATGTCTACTTACTACGTACCAAAAGCTATTACCATTGAATCTGCATTGCTTTTATGGCCTTGATTTCATTGTATTAAAGCTCACAACGTGAAAAGTGCCATTCGTGAAATTCCACTACATTAGCTACACAATCACTATTTTCTCTTGGCTCTCCAGCCTCCCAGCGCCATTACTTTTGTTTCTTGTACAGCCATTTGTATCGCAGTCTGATATGAAGATACGAGTGAGCTGTCCTAAGAACATAAAATGAGGAGCAACTTTATTTTGACGTCTGTCTGCGTCCATTCTCATCTATCTATAGGCTCTCATCAAAACGGAAACACATTGTCGTGACGATGTGTCGTGTCATGTCGTTTAGTTTAATGTACATGACCGTGTGGCATCCTCCATTTAGTCCTTATGTCTGCTACATTAGCTATTCTCCTTACACCATCAGTATATATAAATAATTCTCTACTTTCCTATGATGAGTCCGAAGAACACACGACTTGTCACATCACACGCAATGTGAAATAAGTAATAAGAAAAGAAAAAGTAAATAAAAACTAGACATCCAATATTTCTCAAAGAAAAAACATGAATTTACATTATTATACATTATATTCAATGTTGCCTGTAAAGGACCCTAGCAATGTGCTGCGCGTCTTCATAATAATGTATACAATGTACATAAATGTTCAGTAGGATTGCATGGCACGTCTTGTCTTGTCTGTCTGTCCAACTAAACTAACTAACTGAGAGTGTTGTTGTTGTCTGTTTGCATGTAAGGGCACTCTCTCTCTCTCTCTCTCTCTCTGTTGTATGTTCGACCCTATTATATATAATATGATGGTAATAATATGTGATATAATATATTACTGCCTGTTACAATAGAATATCATGGAATATGGCACTAGCAGTGCTGGAGTGGTGTGCTCGAGTGTAATACGTAATGTAATGTGTGATGTATGACGAGCCTCGAGCCAAGCCAAAACGATCCAATGCTTCCAACGAGCAACAAAGAAGTCCCACTACGATTAGTTACGTATATTATAGTGGGAGATGAAGGATAATAATATCTTATTCTTCTTCTGTCTCTCATATATACACTCTGCCTATATCTCTATATATAATCATAACAATAATCATATACATTTGTATTGTGTGTGTGGCAGCAGTGAGCAGTAATGTAATGTAAAGCACTTGACTGTATATAGCAAGCAGTAGTAAGTATGTAATAGTAATCATGAAATGAAATGCAGTATGTGAGTTGTAGTTGAATTAAGTTGAGTTGAGTGAGATGGGCATTCTGGATTGAGATGCGACGAGCTGCATACTCAGCCTGGTAACATCTCAAAACGAAAAATCTCAGCGTGGGGTTTACTGGAGAAATTTTTTCCAAATGCTCAGCGACTGGTTTCCTAACGTATAATAATATAATAAACATATATGCTATCATACGGCAGATCATGTATATGTACATTAGTGGATAAAAACACCCGTGAATAAACACGTTAACTGAAATGGGTGTCACGAATCATTTAGTCATCATCCCATAAAGGAAACGAGACTAGTCTCTCTCTCTCTCTGTTAAAGGGTAGGCCCAAACTTTGCACTGTTGAACAGGATAGACTGAGAGAGAGGAGCATTCACATTATACAGCACTTAAGATAGGAAGTCTGACTCTGTGCTAGCCGAGCCCTTTTTCTTTTCCCTTTTCTTCTTCATTTCTGTACACATTAGTATTGCATTCACCATTCACAATGCATTATGTGTATTCGCTTTAAAACATTATTATCTGTATTAGGGAGGCAGGTATTCATCTTTCAGTATTTATTACACAGACTGACGAATCGTGTCTACTTCTACACTCTTAGCACACACAGACACTCTCAAGAGAGATTTCTCACAGCACTATTGCAGCAGCTATTTATATTCTACAATTGTATTGCATTGCATCTCCATAATTGCAACTCATAAGAGGAGAGGAGAGCATGCAGTGTGGACTTGACTTGGACTCTGGTTTCCTATATGCATCCATCTCTCGGAAAAGATGAGGTGATGGAGTGAGTGTGGCAACGTAATGTTTGTATTCCTACTCATTACTTATGCATACAGTGACCCGAGCCCAACTTTGCGCCTCACAATTTTCCCATTAGTATTTTGATTTGAGATGAGCCACGGCAGAGAGAGAGAGAGAGAGGAGTTCAATCTGACATGACAGCTCATCCATTATTTTATTGTTATTTGGTCTGGCTGGTTGCATCGCCTGATGTTCTCAGCTCAGCTATCTCTTCCCTGCCTCTAAACCAACATTCTTACATTTTACTGCTGGTAATTTCACACCAATTGTGTAAATATGTTTGTGTTGCTCTCCTCTGGTGATTTATTTACAAACAGAGAGCCTTTCGTGCTCCTGTCTAAAAATAGATAAATTGCCTTACGATTTGGTAATTACATTTTACATTTTATAATTATTATTCCATATTTTCACTAAAGTCCTATCCGACACGAAGATGAGGGTTGCTGCATGCTTACATGCAATAAAAACGCCAACACGTTGTCATGCTGCCACTTTTATTTCGAATTTTTTGATTGCGACAGTAAAGAACAAATAAAAATGGTTAAATTCCTTCAGTCAACGTAGCCATTTCGGAAGCTCATGTAATGGGGGTACTTGTCATGTGTCCACTATTAAGGTTTAAATGAAAGTACGATAAAATTGCCACCAGTGACAATCAGTGACGTGATTGGACAGAGAAATTGATCAATCAGCAGTATTTTAAAACCTCTTTAAGAACTGGTATTAAGGTTTTTATAGGATACCACTATCTCACTGGTGTTTGGCTCCCGTAATCTTATTTTATAGCTGCAATGCTCCAAGGAGACTAAAGAGAGGTTAAAAAGCTCCGTTCATTACTATCTATTGGAGCCGCTAGTCGAGTAATGTGGTGTAATAAAGGGCGAGAATAAGTTCTAACGAAACTTCCACCCATAGCCACATAACATACATAGGAGAGATATGTATGTATTCATTGCTGCATCTTAAATAGTGGTAGGATATACGTTTAGAGTCTTCTCCCATCTGTTTGTTATATAGTACAGTCTTATAATAACGTGTTCATCTGACAGTAAGGAAGAAGACGGCAGAGAAGTTAGGGAGCACATAGAATAGTGAAGAAAGGAAGAGAGTGGAGAGAGAGAGAGAGAAAAGGATAAGAGCGTTAGGAAAGACTTTAAGAATATTTTATGAGCGTGGCCAGGCATGCTATGATAGTAACAAGAGAAAGTGCTGATGGTGAAAAGAGTGGAGTGGTTAGCTAATTTTGAGTCTGATGTGATGGTTAGCGCTAGTTAGATAGGCCAGTTAGGATGGGAGGGAGGTCTTTTGGATAATGTAGTGGTAGTGAGCGTCTATTAACTCCAAAGAGAGACATGCTCCGTCCGTTTCGAAGGAAGATCCTCCAGCAGCCAGCGTCGGAATTTGATCCGGCCATAATAGTATCGATCTTCAGGGGAATGGAATGAAATGGAATCACACACACATGTATACACAAACGACTGACTGTAGTGCACACGGAACCAGAAACCAGCAGCTATTTTTATATAATTTGTATCTACTTTAACTCACTTACTAGTCATGGTAGTCAAATCGTGCACAGTCAGCCCCACACACAACCAGAATTATACTGTAGTATACATGTAACGCCTGAAATGAAAACATTCCGTCGCTCGCTCTCTTCTCTTACTGCAGACTCTCTCTCTCTCTCTCTCTTATTTTTTCCACTATGTGCATTCTGCGCATACTTTTTACTTCACATTGTGAAATAAATGTTTCACTTGGTCTGCACTTTAGTTGAAAAAACTTTTGTCGCTTGCATGTTTAGAGTAAATAGGGAGCTTATAACCACAATGTGTATGTAGCTACTTTTGCTAAGCTTCTGAAGAGACAGTCACTTTGAAAGGAAACTGCGTCCTATACAAACGTACTTACCAATATTTAAGTGGGTTATATTATTTATTACTCGAGTCTGAACTGAAGTGGAACGGTTTTTCTGAAAATTGCTGCCGTCGGTTCTGTGGCAAGAAAGGTACGTTTCTAATTTTGCATACAAATGGAAAAGGAGAGACAGAGAGCGGAGGAGAGAGAGTGATTGGAGGAATTTAGTCAAAGTTTTCATCAATGTGCAGTGGAGCAGAAAGGACGAGAAGCATAAACCATGATGATCATGATGATGAAGGCATTATAGGGGATTTTTCTTCTAGATTATGATGACATGACGAGGGAACACCGGAAGGAAGGAAGTCGAGAGAGAGCGGAAATGACAATTTGGCAAGATCCAAATTCGCTCTTTTCCCTTTCCAAATTCATCCACTAAGGCCATATATCTCATCCTGTCTTCTATCTCGGCTACTAACGAAGCATTTAACTGTGTATCTACATTCTCATCTTCTATATTTGCCTTTCCTCGACGTGTCTACTAACTAAGTGCCTACTATTGCATCACTGTAGCCAATCCCTTGAGCAGACATTTTCGGAGTGTGCATACTTATTACGCTCTCGTAGGGTCACGTTCCACAGGAACTCTGACGAAATCATCTTTTCAACTCAAGTCACGCTAAATATTCATAGTTTTGATATTTCCATTCTACCCTTTTTAGTAGCTACTAGAATAGCTACTTGTGTACATGTTCTCTTCTACATATTAATCCAATTCCAATTTTTGGGTTTCCATTTGCCCGTAAATGGAAAACATTCCTGAGCTTGGGGAAAATTGGGAATTTATAAAATTTAAATTATGCCTTATTTAAATCTATCACATTCATGTCATGCATGATATCATTCGAAAGCTCCAAACAAGATCTGTTAAATAATGATGTTTTTATGTTTGTGAAATTTAACCAGAAGTCACCCTAAAAATTCAGAATTTGATTTACAACTTTGATTGATAGTGACATTTACAGTCAGTGTCAGTAATATCAATCAATGATAAAAAGCCATTGTCTTTTTCTTTCGAATGATATTAAATTCCCTTAAATTCTAAATACAGGTATCAGGAAGTTAACAACCCTGCATCAGGCGCAATAGTCGACGCAGCACAAAATACATATATTTATAACAAATATTATTTAAACGTGAATTTTCAAATAGTAGATGTGTAGTAATTCTGTTTAATTAAAAACTGCGTTGCAAAGCAATAATAATTTGTGCAACCGTCTAAGAAAGTAATATCACATCAAGAGCGTAGAAATTAGGTCTTGGAAACATAAAGTTTAAAATGAAGCATGTCCTGTGTATTTGCATTGTTTCCGAAAACATCTGGCTATGTGACAGAAAAAGCCACAATTCATTACAGAAATGGTCTTAAAGAAACTGACAGGAATTCCCGCTTTTTACCCAAAATCTTCTAAACCATTTGTCACTCTTTTACTCTCATCTGTGGCTATACTTATACACAGCGCACAGTACATCCATGTAGGTTTATCTTTCTCAAAAAAAATATTTCGCTTCGGTAGAACAAATAATACATTTGGGGCATAACTCATAAAAGTGCACACTTGAAACTTGAAATCTCTACTTCGGCAAAAAAAAAGTTTACATTCCAACTTCTATGCTTATAAATGTGTATAAACGCTTTAATTTTCACTTTACACCCACCCTGTACGTAAAATTATGAATTTCTATTAGTGTGTGTACTCAATTTATGAAAATTATCATAATCGTTACGGTGTATTAGAAATTCGTTCAAGAAAGTTCCTATGATCAATATTCTTGTAGATGGGCATTTAAACTGCACCCATAAATTGCAGTTTAGAGCTAAACCTCAACCTCCGCAAATACACAAGAGAAGAAGATTTAAGGGGCTGAATGTGCCAAAAATAATTAGTCAAAGTTTTATATGTTTTTGCACAGTTGAGTCTTTGCTCGTCTACAATTTCTCCGCATGGCCAAAGCCATAAAATAAATGCCCGGTAATATTCTCATTTTCGTCTCTGCAGCGAGTAAACAAGAGAGAGGCGCAACAAACAATAAATTGTACTCGGCGAATTTCCTTCCATGCCATTTATATTCTACGAGCCTTTGTACTGGCAGCCTCAGCATCAGCATCTCATCTTCTGTGCAGAAATTCATTTCCTTTGCCGGTTTTGTTTGTGGCATGTTAAGAAGGCGTTAAGAGTAAGCCTTTAAGTGCATAGAAGATATCCCATCTTGTCATTTACATTTATTGTTCAGAGAGTGTCTTTGTCTCTCTCTGTGTGTTGTGCCAACTGTGAACGAGAGCCGAGAAGGATCTTTATGAGTTTGTAAGTAGAAGTGTGAGCGGTTGTTAGTTAGTTAGAAAGGACTATCTGTAAATATATTATCATATTTATTTATTTGCTCAGTTTATTTCTTGCCAAGTGATTAGACTCCGGCAAGTGAGCAGAAAGACAGACAGACAAGTAATAAGTATGCCATAAAGAAAAGTTCTCATTACAATATTCACTTTATGAATGAGTTAGCGAGAAAGCAAGAAACACAAATCAACTCTGCATAACTAAACTACATACAAGGAGCACACAGTGCAGATATAGTTGTGTAACTACGTTTACTACAAAATTATACTCGCCAACAATCAGTCACAGTCCAAGTTAGTGAAGTAAAAGGCAAAAAGGAATGTTTTTCCTCTCCTGCTGCGATGCTAATCAAATAACACTTAGGACCCATTAAATTACCAGGCCGATAGTTAAATATTGACATACACCATTATGTACAATAGCATATGCACTTAACAAGGAGTAAGGAGACTTGAACCCTCCGCCGGAGATCGAATCGAATTAATTTGCTACGGAAATTAAACTTGATGCAGTGGGAAATAACAAGGAGAGAGAGAGACTCCCCAACGCTTAAGCCGCGTCCTCTCCTTCGGCTCTCTTACATCAAATACACCAACTCTGCGTACTCACTTTCGTATACCCAACCACAGCACAGAACAAAAGAGAAAAGACCCACGTAGTACTAGAGAACATGCACCGCAGTCACAATCAGTCAGCACCACTCTCCTGCTCACTAGAATAAATACTTGTGCCCAGCAGAACACTTAACAAAAACTCGATGTAACGAAAAGTATCGTTTATGTGATTATTCTCAATTTCAGACGAAAACCCGAAGCGTAACTAGTTTCGTATAGGAAATAATATATTGACTGCAACATATAAATAGCATGCTATATAAATAGTATAGCTGTGTATGTAGATAATCTCGTATGGACACAAAAAAAACCGAACGGACATAGCACAACATTAAATTACATCATTCGTCGTGATCTTTGTAACTGAAATAAAAGGAAATGAATGAAGTGAGCTGAGGTCAACATCAACTCAACTCAACCTACTGTGCTACATGATGTATTTACGGGAGGCTACACGACTCGCCTGCAACCGTAACGAACAGGATAGCAGAGCCAAGCTCTGTTGCTCCAAAACCTTTGGTTGGAGCAATGTGAGCCCAAAGCTAAAGCAAGGTAAATATCATAAAAATGTCTAATAGCAGCGTACACTTTGGGCTCTTGGCTTTCTAAAAGCCAGTTGATAAGTCGATATTTATTACCACTTACAGATATTGCTACACTTCATTACGTAGTCAAAATTAATATTATAGACATATTCACGTCAACCCTTTCCATCTGATAAGATTCCCTGATGCTGATCAAGTCAGCGGAATTTTTACGGGAAATAAATAAATCCACTAATCAAAATATTTGCCCTGAATGCTGATATGGTATTTAGTATTACTTTTTTTTATCAACATTCCGTTTTGGCTAATTTTATAATAGAATATTATCAGGAATGTAAAAAGAAGCAAAGCAACCAAAAAAAACCTTCTGTGTTATTTTTCTGAAAAAGTAATTAAGAAAAAATTCATTGATTGCCGTCATCATTTTTCATATACATATTATTAGTATATTAATATGATTATTAACACCAATTAAAATAATTGCTACTCTAAAATAAAGTACAAAGTCAATACTTCCTAGATAACGTAATTTCAATTAGCTCGCCGTCCAGTTGCTGTCAATATTACAATTCTATTGCAAATTAAACACAGCAGATGTTGTGAACCTGGGAAACTAACTACGCAAGCAAAATTACATCTTTCTTTCGTGAGAGTATAAAGGTATTGTATGTATGTAGATTATCAGGTGGTGAAAGGGCTGTGAGCAATTGTGAAATGTGTGCTGCAAGCAAATTCTCCTAGTATTTCCTTATAATTATACATAAGAAAGGTTTTCCAACTTTCTGTTTGTTGCGCCCAAGTAATAAGCACTGTAAAATATATTACATATGGTAAGTGCAGATTAATATTAAACTGGATTGAGAACTCTATCAAAAGGTTTATTATTTCTATGACACTTAGCATCGTTTTAGCAATCTGAGTTGACAGTGACAAACTGTATCTCTAATTTTAATGGATCTGGTGAATTGGCTAATAGAGTTGACGGCTCCCATACTAACACATGGAAAAAAAGATTAGCGTGTTTATTAAAACAATATTTCGTTAATAAAAATAATCTCTCACAGATTCTATGTAATGTATCACGTAGCTAATAATGACAGTTAATGTTCCTTTGCATATACATTGTAAATTAGGTTGTCTTCATTAAATTAAAATCTCATAGGATTGGAAACACTTTAAGCAGTCTGAGGCACTCAATAATTCAGTTCCACTATCATAATAATGGAATACAAGTCATGAGACTAGTAGAGAAGAAAGGGTAGATAATTATTATTAATAATTATTATTACAGTCTGTAGAAATAATATATAATACATAATAAGCAAGCATATGTGTTTATCTATATCAGAGCAAATCAGGTAGGGAGTCAGCCTACGTACTAGCACCTATCATTAGTGATACCAGTTCATGAGATCAATTCAAGTCCGAGAGTCAATATTTTACCAGCCACATAGTTTCCAGTGCACAGACAAAAATTATGTACTCATTTCGCATAAATTGATGCTTACACAGATAGAAAACTGCTTTCTTTCAGAGAGGATGGCTGAAGCCACCTCAGACGCGCTCTGTAGACATAGATCAGACCAGCACTGCTGTTCCAGTCTCCACACCATACGATCATAAGTAAACTACGTGTATATAGTGGTTGGGAACACCGTACACATCCAATCTCTGAGTCTTGTCTGTCCAGTGTGGTTTGGTGTGGTAACAGCAATTCATCAAAAGAGAATTGATTCTGAAGAACACATTGAGTCGTCGTAACTTATATTACACTCGAGACTAATTTATGGGATCAACATGCTAAAAACGAGTATTTCAACCTTGAGTGCACTGTGAACCGAAGAAATTGCTCATGTCCTGTCCTCTCACTCACAACAGCACAGCACAGAGAGCCTTGTGAACTTGGCTGGGCTTGACGTGTGTAATATAGTAAGTAGTCTAAACGTACCTATTTACTAATATTATGTGTTTCACTCATGTACTCTTCTCCACTAATAATGCCTCGCTCCCTCACCAATCTTATTGTTAGCCTCGTTATCCAACTTCGTATAAATTAGTTTGCCATTCGTTCCCTTCCTTCGTAATATTTACTCTCAATTATGATGGGAATTTTCTTTAATTTTAACTACTAACTAACTCACTAACTAATATTAAATATCTACCTAAGTACTAGGTTCAATTTGAAAAAGTGTGCATTTTTTTTGGTGTGCAAACGTGTACTTCATAATTAAATTCATACTTAGACTGTTAGTACGTAAATATATGCTTGCACACACAAGAGTAGTCGTGAAACGAGTTACTGTGTGTAATTGTGCCTATTTGTATATACTAGTATTTCACTGGTGCATAATTGTACTGAATTACTTACTTGCTTAGATTACATAGCATTGCATGTTTATTGCTATTAAAAACAAAGAGAAGAGATTCCCCTGGTTTTCAGTTTAGTGGGAGAGAGCGCAAGAAAACAGAGGAACATGATTACAAAATTAAGTGTTGAGATGTAAATTTAGTTAAGACTAAACGTAAAAGTGTTTTAGAGTGAAGGACTCCTCTCTCACACCTGTGTGTGCCTCTGCTGCCCTTCATGACCTGTCTGGGAACTGGGAACAGAGCAGAGAGCAGAAAACAGAAAAGAACTCGCCTGATTTGATTATTATGAGTTTTTCGTTCTAGTATTGCCGTGTGCTCACTTGTAATCACCTCCATTACGTACCTACTGCTACATAGGCAATTCTCATAAGTCAAATTGTTATCTGGTTCATCTCTTGTTTCACCTTCATAATTACACTTAAATTGAGTTTGTTAATCAGGACAGGACTTGATTCTCCTTTTCCGGACTTGACTTGGCTGTTAAATGTGTGCACAGAGAGTCAAGTAATATTCACAAAATAAGTTACGACCAACAAGAATATAAATGTCTCTACTTTACTCATTACTTTACGACGTATTCGTTTACTTACCTTTCATCAGCGTGGAAATTAACTATCCTCTTGTTTACTTCTATTTTCTATTGTATGTTGTAAATTCTCAACTCACACACTCTCTGCTCTGCAACACAAAAGATTTCGAATCGAATGAACGGATACTTTAATATGATGGCGAGAATTTTTACGGGTGGCCAAACTTTTGAGTACACACAATATAATATGATGGAGCGTCATATAGCATAACGGGGTGGGCGGGGCGAGCACAAATCATCATTCCAAATCATTATNAAAATCCGTGAAAATTCCATCACTCTCCTCTGTCACGGTTTTGCTTGTAGCTGGCCACATGATGGGGAAGAACTCACAGTGCACGTTAAGTACACACTGCATTGTGATAGTACAAGGGAGACTAGAAAGGGAAAGATACAAAGGTAGACTTAACTACATACTAGCTACAATAGGTTTAGCTATTGTGTCGTCGTGTAGCTTTGCTTTTCATGAAAAACAAGTTACTGTATTGCTAACACCCTTAGTGATAGATACCCTGTTGCCTAAGCTGCCTATTCAGATCATTATGACTCTTTGGCATGAGCAAGTCACTATACTACAGTCTTTAGAAAAATATGGCCTCGATTTATTTATTCCAACAACTCTCACTCTCTCTGACTCTTATCCAGCAAAATTCATAACCAGGTCAAAGGCACATTCGGATCGTTTAAAAAAATTTGTCCCTGATATGTACCATAATGGTAGCAATTCGTACATCAAATTGCGAATGCATAACGATTTGATAGCATCCACACATCAAGTCGCGTTATGGAAGTAAACTGCTTTTCATTTCTTACTTAGAGTGTAGATGAGCCGAGGAACTCTTGAAATATTTTACCTTTTCTAAATAAAAAGGTAACAAATGCCGGCAGGGAGTCTGGTCTCACCTCTTATGGAAATACAGGCTACAGACACGACACAGACAGTAAGTACAGATTGAGCAGAAACCATTGCATCTCATTGCAAACAGCTATCTACACGAAAGCGCTCATTCAAAGAAGTTTTTAACTTTAAAGAAAACTTTCCTAGCAGTGCTCAGCAAGTTTATTTTATGTCATAGATTTCATTTCATGGCACACCACACCGTAATACTCTAACAATGCCGTAACAATAATATAAATCCCTTTTCTAACAACAAGCCAGCACAATACGGCCATTGGTTTATAATAATATTCCCTCATGCTCATACAAATACATATTAGATATATAGAGATGTACAATGGCAGTAAAATAGCAGCATTTGTGTGGCTACTTGAGAATTGCCTCTGTAGCAGCATTTATATGTATTTATTATGTATACATATATAAATGGTATATATAGTGCATTCAGAGAGTCTATAATATAACAGCAAATAGGCATCGATAATAGTCTGTCATGTCAGAAAAAGGGAAACCAGTGAAATTCTAAATGGAAAGCAATTGAAGATATTGGGTTGTGGAGGAGAATCTCATTGGAGGCTGATGGGAGTGCTTATACAGTCAGTTTATGTATTTTTATCGAAAAATGCTCACTGCTCACTGGTTTAGTCAAGTGAGAGTATTTGCAGAGATGAGGGGAACTGTGAACTGAACGCTGATGCATATCCACACATAACACACACACAGAGCATTTGAGCACACGACCGCTCCGTTATGTTATTTGATGTGGAGGCAGAGGCAATATAATATCGTCTATAAAGATATAACGAGCGCCATGAGACCTATAAAATTCCAAACCAAATAAGTTTCCAAATCTTTTTCCAATCTGCTCAAATAGTTTGCTTTTTGCCACTACTATTAGATTACTACAGTTGAATGTTATGGATGGATAGTCTTATCGTAGTCAAGTGGCTGTACTCTGTTCTGTGCTCTTTATTAGAGAGCACAAAGGTGATACGGTGTAGCCTTCGTCTACTCAGATCTGGATCTCACTTTCTTCTTGGTCTTTTTGCTGCACAGTCGATATTAGAGAATGTTATTGCGTTATCTCTGTGCTGCAATGTTATGAGAATGCTATCAAAGGAGCAGAAAAACATGCATAAATGCATGGGCCAAGGCTTTTCTTGAAAGGTTTTACTAAGTTAGGTAAACGAGAGTAGTACCGAAATGATATGGAGTCCCCAATCAATAAATAACAACGAATGTAAATGCGTCTCACAGTGGGAAATGAAACAAGAAACGGAGTCTCGATTGCAAAAGGGAGAATTCAACTTTGTTTGTCAAGTGAGAGCGACGAACAAGTGTGAAAATCTCAAAAAGAAACAGTTTCAGCGGATCCGGATGTGTACTGCTGTCTATATATATAAATACATAGACTATTTTCAGTATAAAGTGGACTAGAGAGAGGCTGAGTGTGAAGAGAGACATCTAAAAGTTCACACAGATACACATATAGAGAAAAATAGCCGTAAAAGGCGTAACGAAAGTATTTGTATTTATATTGGTGCTATTTGTATGTTATGTAGCTAGGTACTTATGTAGACAAGAGAGGAGACGAGTTGAATACATGAGATAGAAGTAAATAGTGGAGACTGTCTTGATGTCGTAATAGGAATACTGCTGGCAAAGGGACAGGACAGAGAAAAATCCGCATGTCAACATCTACAGGCAGAGAATAAAGAGGTGGGCAAATGGAGTGAGACACGAAGAATAAATCGGCTGGAGGAAATTGTCAACCATTTTGCACAATAGTATTCGCTCTATTTGTTTTCCCTGTAGTTGATCCCATGGGGAGTTGATAGAGCGAACTGCCTCTCTGTATAAAAATGTCCCTGTTTTCCGACACCCATTTCTTCCAGCCATCCATTCCGAATTCCACCGTATCAACATCAACAACCCAGTCAAGTCAACTTGCATAGCATTACATTAACTTCATCTCATCCGCTACTAACTTCACTAACTCCACTTGTATTGCCTTATATACGTATAGTACGCACTATGCACACGTACATATTTACTACCCGAATGCTGATTATTTCCAACCAAGCCTCCCGGTTCACTCGTACACACAGAAAACAATGTGTGAAAACGCATTTTCTGGGTTTGTTGCACGTTCGGTGCATGCAGCATAAATAAATGTACTACTGTGTATCTGTACATACATATAGACTGTTACAGCATTCTGCTCGTATATTTATCTGTGTTCAGTCGAGTACGCTTGTTGATTGCCACCAAAAATCAGACATGACATGGAAAACGACTGACTTGGGTTTCCACAGAAAATGCACACCGATTTGTACTTGTTTCGGGGGAAAAGTACGACCATTTGCTCAAGTCGCTTTCATGAATTCGAAATTTGTATTATGCAAAATAAAATTGGATCTCGTATTCATTGGTTGACGAATCGAAAAATTATGCCTTGCTGTAAAAATGCTTAGAAAGAACGCCGTAAGATTAATTTGAAGATTTTAAAACAAAACCAAATAAACTATTTCATTAGGTTGGAAAGCGTATTGACAATTGACTTGTTTTGTGATAGAGAGAAAAGTTAGTGCAGACGTTGAATAGTTGAATCTTCTAGTTGAATTTATTTACACAAAAGCATAATTGCCGGAATGGGTTAGTAGTAATAGGTGTACGTACCTATGTCTGTGATATGATGCCATGGGTTCTTAAGAGTAGGGCGAAGCCGTCGGCCCGACAGCTGGAAGGTTTGCCAAAGGATCGAGTTTTTGTCTCTCTGTGGCTCTCTATGAAATTATCATCAGAAACAAGAAGGGAAGCCACTGAGAATGGTTCACGACCACGAAAACGTCTGCCACTGCACCATCGCACTTACTTAGTAATAGTGATGGGCAAAGAAGACTGTGTGATAGCAATTCCATCCCAAGTACAACAAGACACATGTAATTTGTTCTACGTAATTCATATAATTTCCCCCGGTTGGGTTGTCGAGGCACACGTTGAGGGATTGATTCATATCAATCACTCTTGAAAACGAGACTTGACTTTCGACAACTTGAATTTTCACCCAAAACGAAATTAACACTTTGGGTTAAATAGAATGCATAGAATATATGCATTTTTTACTTGACTCATCGGAGCAGAGCTCTCATTGTGCAAACCTTGATACATTCAATTCGAACCCTACGATTTACTCGCACAATTATTGCAATTATTTGCACCCAAGTTGCTACCTGTTTTGTAGTCTCGTGTCTCCGTCCGGCTCCCGTGTTGAATATCTCGAATCAAACAATATGTTTGGATAATTGAGAGTGCCGTGTCTCTACACAACAACAAACGGTCGCTAACAACAAGCACTTAACTCGTTTGTCTCCCTCACTCTCTGCCTCAAGTTTAATTAAAGCAAAGAAATGATGAACAAAGACCAGAGAGAGAGAGAGAGAGAGAGAGAGAAGAGCCACAGAGAGGAAATTAAATAAGAACAAAGCTACCATCTGCCCCTATTCTGTCAATATGCCCATTGCATACTTAAGTAAAGACTAACTATGTGAGAATCACAATTAAAATTAAATTAAAGTATGGGAATTATCTTCATGATGACTTCATCCAATCGTAGGTGAGTTTCATGTGCCTTTTGAACCTGGTCGAACATGACATCGGACATACGTAGGAACGCTCAGAAAATAAGCACTTATTGGCTCACTACCATAATAAGAAAAAGCAAAAGCTGATCATAAAACTGCACGGAATTCCCTTCAACACCAATGTACTTACTATATATTTAAGTGTGGATAATTCATCGAATTCTTTGGAAATGGATTGAAAATGCTGCCGGTATTCTGTAGGCTCATTTCTTGTCGTGGTGGCTGTCGTTGCCAGCATAAAGGGTTGCACGAGAATTCCAAGACTCTTTCTCTTCTGTGTCTATGCCATGCCAGATCAAGCCCACAGCGCTATTATTACGAAGGCAGTTATAAAGTAAATGCAAGTTGATACTTTATACAATCTAATAGACAAGGGCACTGACTGACATGCTCCGACTACCTATTCCATTATATTACTACGACGTAGTAGTCTCAGTACTAAATACTTTACTTCTCAATCTGTATTTACATTCTAACAATGCAAGCATACAGAGAATTCAACAATGGTTACTTACCTCATCTTCTGTTCACAGAATGGGAATATGGACAATACAAGACAGCAGGACAAGATAAGTAGCTCGTATATAAGTATAACAAGCAAAAGATGCAAGGAAAAGCAATAGATTGAAATGAAGTAACAGTAACAAAGTCTGTTGTACTTTTCTATAGCTAATAAGGCGGCTTAGTGGAGAATCATATGAATTTTTCGTTTGGTGTGGTTACTTTATGGATGGTCGTCGGCGCTCTTGTGCTGTCTTTTGCTGTACCAACCAGAGAGCTATGAATGTAATTAAGCCATCATTTATTCGTTCTGGTTTTTGTGGAGCGCAGCGGGACATTCGTGACCATTCACAGTGAATTCAATAGCCTAGCTAATTTTGAATAACTTCTGCCTTTGAAAGTGTCACCCGTAAATTTTTTCTTCTCTACATTTATCAGTTCGAGTCTGTGTGCTTGACAACTACAACTATACACGATACTAATACATATTATTGTAGTAGGGAGCTAGAAGCAATGTAATGCAAACTGTGTTCTGCATATGAACCGTGTAGTAAATAGTACTGAGCAGTTCATAAGAACAGAAAGAGAAGAGAACGTGGTAACTAACTAAACTAACTCGACCTTTTCAAATCTCTCACTCTCTTTAAGCCTAACCATCCCATTATGTTTATTGAGTCTGACAGTTTTGTTAACTTGTTAGGTTTGGATTCTTCGCCTTCTTCAGTTCATTTTAGTTCACTGAATCAGATTCTAGACTACTATAGAGATAGCATTGGGAGTAGAGAAGGCAACTGGTACAGTTCATCCTGGATTTGTAATGCTATATGCTACATATATGATCTACCAAATAAGTAAGGTTCTAAATATTATATGGCTTGCCTTCCACTCACCTTGTAAACAATTTTGTGCTCGTGGCAAATATAATTTACCACAAACAAATGTAAAACTTTCCTCTTCTAATAAATTCACAGATTCCAACACGATTCATTAAATTATTATTATAATATTATTAATTTTAAATATATATTAATAGGTTCCATGAGTTTGACAACGTCAACTCTGTACGTCACTTGAAGGTGTATAGTAGTGAAGGACTGCGTCTGGTGTTATTGATATACAAGACTAACACATTTACAAGCTGCGAGTGTAGTCATGTACAATAATGTACATGCAGTCACTAGAGAGAAAGGGAAGGAAATGAATGCAATTGGCAATGCTAAGCCTTGCCTTTTAAAAAGACTGTGATGAAAGGCTGATGTTTATATAAGAGAATTTCACTTATGTTGGGCACATAAAATAACTATCCCATCACTTAAGCTGAAGGTATCGCATATTTGTATCAGCTCATAATGCAACATTTTCCTAATGTAAACATCAAGCTTGAGCCACTTAAATCCTTTTCAGATAGAGACGAGATGCGACCAACCCGCCAAGCCAAAGCAGCCAGACGAAACGAGACAGGACAACAAAACACACCATCACCGCTCCCACCGCTCCCACCACTACAAACACACAGCTCCAGAAGAGAGAGACAGACAGAGTGCCAAAGGGTTTACTTTACTTTATATATTAGAAGAGTGTACTACTTATGTTAGTGTTCTTAACTTCCCTATTGCTGCCTCCATTACCTTCCATTCAACTTGAACCGAACTCGACTGAGCACATTCAACCAACCAACTCTTGGCCAGGATTCTCTCGCTCTCCGTTTTATTTTATCCGTCCAGCCCGTCTGACTGTTTAAGTAGTATTATTATGGTGCAACCAATCCGGGCATTTGTGCACGACAGGGCAATACAAGAGAAAACAAGACGACGACGAACTCTGTTCCCAGTGAAATATTATGCCTACCTTCCACTCTTATAATAGCATTAGTACAGTGCACAGTACAGTTTGCAGCTTAGTCAATTCACTCAGGCTATCAACTCTGACAGAATGCATTTTAACAGCAAGCACTCTTTGCTACCCCTTCCTTATGCTCTCTTCTCAAAATATTATTTTTCAATTAAACGTATAAACGATTTCCTTCCTTCCCTGCACTCGCCCCTAGTAAATACTATATCGTTTATGTTTGTATGTATATACAGATACATATAACCCTGTCTTTCACTTTCAATCCGTATCTCTATGCACTGCCGCGTCATTAAACGTGTAAACTGTAGATGCTTTATTTAACACGTTCGACGTTTGCGTTCGTGTCAGTTGATATCAAAGACAAAATGAATAGTCTCAGTGTTGTTGCAGTGAATCGGAGCCAAACGTTCATATGTACGTAGCTGTAGATTCGAAAGCCATTAGATGAGACAACTCTCTCAATTGGCACAAGAATTGAGTTTCCATTACATCGTGTCGGATAAAATGTATTTTGATACTCTATTTATGTTCC
>JABASC010000948.1:0-29349 GCA_019776185.1 Plutomurus gul | reverse complement strand
ATACTTTTAAATATTTTTTACATACTTTTACATACTTTTACATACTCTTTTGACTCAAATTGATTCCTAAAACTTCCGAAAAAATAAATTTTTCTGGGTAAGACTACCCGTTGCCACAGAAACCGACTCCGTGTTTACAATTGCACCATTGTGCCAAGTTTAACTTGTTTTCGTGCTCAAATTTTTTTGAGCAATTTTTATGAATTTTAAAAGTTTTTTCCAAATCATTTTGACTAAAATTATTTTTAGCTTTTATGAAGGTTATATGAACAATTTACCGTTGGAATTTGTTTGCATTGATTCGTTCGCAATAGTTTAAGTGATAAAAATTCAAAATCGGCCAATTATTTTTAATTTTGGAAGCTTTTAGTCCTTATTTTGAGCAAAAACTGATCGATAATATGTATGGATCCAAAAAAAATTAAATTTTGTTGGCCGATCATGCTGGTTAACGAACGCATCCGTCCAATCGACCAGCAGGATGCAGGCACCAAATTTCAAGGCTCTAGCTCCAGTATTCGGGTCTATATCGTGTTTACCGGCAGACCAACAGACCGACCAGGTCATCGCATAAAACCCCCGGTCCGAGTTCCTCGGGCGGGCTTAAAACTGGATTCGTCATTCTGTTCACAGATAAAGCTATCACTGCAATACTAGAATTTGAATGCATTTTTTTGCATCTAATCATACAACGGACACAAAAAATGAAAAGAAAATGTAACAGGAAAAAATAACTACGAAAAGCAAGAGAATAATTTTGCAAATAAATTACATTGTGACTTCGGGAGAATCGTGATAAAGAGTTAAATTAATGCATTCCAAGCAAAATTATGAAATAGTTAGTTTCGTTCTATTATACAATTAGGCAGACTGCTTATGAACACAAAAATTCAGTGAGGTAGAACAGCATAATTGATGGCATTTCTCAAAGAAATAAATATATGAGACAAAATGTCAGTATTTTGGCATATGTGTTGTTCCATTTTCAATCTTTACATATTTTATTAATCACTTATTATTATTATTTACATTACATATATTATTCAATCCGTGCATCAAATAAATTCCAATTATAAAGTAGCAGCAGTTATAATAGTATTTGTCTATTTCACCATCCTTACTTAACAAGGACATCATTATTTAAACTGTAATACATGATAATTGTGATACTCATTGAATAGATTGAAAACTTAAATGTAGTTTAATAATTGCAGCACGAGGAACCAATGTACACTTTTCAAATGTAGTGACTAGATAGGTCTAAATATAAATAATTTGTTAAAGTCCCATTGGCTTGTATTATATATGAATTGGTCTTTATAACATTATTAATTTGACGGCAAATCCAAAGTCAACACTAAAAACCATCGACATTTTGAGAAAAAGTATTTCACGAATTATTTCACACAATATTTATTTCAAATATGAATTAATAACGGAATGACTTTAAGTAATTGAAATTACGAATAGATTCTGATTCACAATTCAAAGGTCGGGCTGGACTGGACTTAAGTGTCTTGTTGTATTTTTTAGTAGATACGAATACGAGACGATTCTTGTATTTTTACGATAAGTTGATTAACCGTGAGAACAAATCTGCAAGCTTCTTTGAAAAACAATTGATTACAAGTTTTCAGAAAAGTGTTTTAGCGGTGAGACCGTAACTGGAGGAAATAGGCGACGGATTGGGAGTCAGCATAAGAGGTGTAAATGTGTGTGTGGAAGGAATGACTGGAGACTTGGATGGCGACTGATTCCCTCGGGGAGACGACACGCTCGAACCACCACATTGATGCATCTTACCCACTGAAAAACAAAATTAATTTCACACTGTACATATTACTCACATTTAAGCATCAATTCTGCACAACTCTGTTGGGACCATTTATTACTTATGCACACTCATAATATTGTACAGCCGATTTCTAGGGGTTCATAATATTAGCCATGCAGGTCCTAAAGAGAAATAATAGAACTTGGACTATGTTGTAACAAGTGCTAAAATATGAGTGCATAATTCTTTTTATCTCTGCTGACAAGAATAGGGGGAAATAAGGGAGGTGGACAAACAAAAAAAAATGTTTTGATTTCTCTGTAAAGTAAGATGACCTTTCAGGGAATTTTTTATATAGTTGTTTGTAACCTTTGTGTAAATTCATTTCCAAAGGCCCCTCTATAAGTTCACTTTTGTAAGTAGGATGATAAAGATGACTGGTGGGACTACTAGCAAAAACATGTGGACTCTGAGCTTGTAGCATCGCGTGACCTGCAGTTGACATGTAAACAATTAAAAACGTCAATTAAAAAAGGAGATCTATTTTCATCAGAAAAATACGTTTGGAAACATAAAGTTCTGACAAATGTGAGTGAGTGACTTAGGCCTTTAAATCTATTTCAAATCGCATGCTTTAGAAAAATTATTTGTGAAATTGTATTAAATGAAAGAGTATCTCTGTTTAATTTCTACGGTACTTAACATTCATTACCGACTTGTAAGGTTATACCTAATAGAAATACAAAAGCTTCCTTTTTGAAAGTCTGGCGTTGTGGAATTAAAATATCCCCATGACTAAAATATTTCTTAAATCTGAGTGTCGACTAGATATTTATGTATGATTTTTATAATCAATGATATCAGCTCTCTAGTTCTCTGTTGCAATGGTTATTAAATACTGTGGTGAATCCACTTTCAATAAATATTTTTCCCTACGATGTATTCAAAGTGCCTATATTTCTTATGTGACCAATGCTAAATGAAGATAACTTTTCTCAGTTTCTATGTGTGCTTCTTTAAGCATTTCGACAGCAAATCATATTTACTTCTACTGCTTATCAATTATTATAGTCACACAGGATTTACACATAATTGTAAGATTTAAATAAAAGTTACAGGAATTTAATGGTTTAGCGAAATATTAATTGTTAACACTATTTATGTAAGCAAAGATCTTAGGTAGGACAATATAAGAAATGGCAACTAAATTAAAATGAGTGGACAAATACAGAGGAATTTTCATTATTTAGAGAAGTTCTGTGTATTGTACAAGCAGAGCGGGTGGTATGCACACAAAGGCACAGTCTTTCACATGCGGACACAATAATGTTCCTACTACGATGATGCACGTAAGTGTATACAGGTACCCGGGTCGGTAGCTACAGTGAAAGTATTTACCATCAAGTGAAAGCCTACCTGCTTTGTTTTCTCTCGGTGCCTATTAGTATTCTTGGCTATGTAATATTGCAGTGGAACTTAATGTAAGTCAAAGCTACCTTGTGTGTACTAGTAAGTGGAGAAAGAGATAGCCTACTCGTAGTACACACGTAAGTATACAGCAAGAAGAGATATCCGTGCTGTAGTAGTAGGCTGTGCAGTATGTACAGTAGTTAGGACACAGTGTATACATAGTATATAATAGAGCATAGCGCCTTATAGGGTTTCGCAGTGTAAACTGGTTGGTTGTCTGACTAGGCTAAGAACTTGACTCTGACTGCGTCTAGCGTCGCTTGTGACGGTTTAATCTAGGAAATTGCGGCTCGCATTGCTTGCAACATTTGTTTCACTTAATGTCAAGTAACCGCTTCGTGCCACATGATGCTCAAGCCAAACAAGCACCAATGCTAGACCAGGGAAGGCAGATCCGAAAAATACAGAAACCCCCCGGCACAAAAATTACAGCAGTCAGCCATCCCCAGGAATTATTTCTGTCCAATCCCCCATACAGCTTATTTATTATCTTCGGGAACTATAAACCAGGGATATTCACAGCTCGATTCTACCACCACCGACTAATACTCACAGTCAAACCTAAAGAAAATCTTACATAACTTTCTCCTCTCTCTCTCTCTCTCACTCTCTTTGGTGGAGCGCAAGAGAGAAAACTAACGGGAAGAGCAGCAGCGGCAGCCGATACCGCATTCCTTGCCACATTAGCCTGTACACATATTATTTGAACACACATTCGCACGATGTGCAGATGATAATCATTCCCTCTTGCATTGATAACTACTCGCAAATGTATGGTCACTATATATTATGTGTTCAAGAGAGCCACCAGCATCTGCATCCCTCTCGGTTTATCCTCCACTACTGCCTCGTGTTGGCTTCCCTTTACACGCAACTTACATAAACAAGTCACTGGCAGGGCACCAAGTGCCAATTTTACTGCAACGCATTATCAGCAGGTAAACATTGTTAATACAGTGTTAGCACAGCCTAAGAAATTGGGGGAAATGTGGGAAATATTTAACTGTAATCGTAACAGTTTAGGGGGCAATGAAAGAAATCGAATTTATTATCTGGATCTACTTTAAATTGACTTTCTCTATTCAGTTGCAGGCTCTAAGTAAGTACAAAGATTGTTGGTGGTGCATAAGTAGTAGTTGTCCAGCAGAGTATTGCATTGTTTGTGTTGGCAGGGAAAAGGAAGAAGAAAAAGTTTGAGAAAGAATGAGAAACAAATTGAACGTTGTCATTGATTTTCTCTTACCACAAAACGTACCTGAAGAATCGGAGTGTTTGGAGTTCTCCTTTGAGGACTTTCCGTTCATATCGGACCCTATTTGAGATTTACCATTGGAAGGATTCACTCCATTCTCTGAGACACTGCCACTGTTTGTTCCATTATTATTGTTACTGGAATTTCCTTGTTGAGATCCGTTCGACCCATTCGAACTGCTACTGGAGCTCTGTTTCTGTTGTGCCAGTCTCTCTTGTTTACGAAATTTTGCCCGCCGGTTCTGAAACCAAACCTGAAGGAAAAGAATTCAAAATACTTATTATTAATCATTACTACATTACTACACTTAATAATACATAGGGTAATTATAAAAATGCTAGAAGATGCACCCAATGTTCATAAAAGTTCGTATAAGTAAACCCTGTGGCAACATATAAAATTATCATTCATGTGACATTTGATGATTTGTTTTCTTCTGAAAGGCTCTGCATTTTTATGTTCTCACAAAGTAACATAAATATGACAGACAGTTATTGCATTGCAAATAAAAGGCCGACATGTTATCTAGTAGTGTTAACTAATCTGAGTGATGTTTGTTACGACAGCCGAATCGTCGCCGTTTAAAAAGAGACTCATTTTTGCTACATTGAGCACAATGCACGGCGAAAAGATGAACATACAGATGTACAAACCATTAGGAAGACAATAGGGAAGGTTACATTGTGTGATTTCTGTAAAGAAGTAAGTACATAAATAATGTTCTTATGAGGATCTAAGTTGCAGCCGTGGATATCGATTTGAGTGAGTAGCACATCCCCACCAGTCAATTTACAGGCAACAGAGACATCAAAAGGTATTTGAGCTTGTCATGCCTTTAGTTTTGTATGTGTAAGTACTTACAAAGTTCTGGTCAATGAATTCACAGTGAGTTTGTTAGCTAATAGATTGTATATTTACGAGGGGATGAGATTTCATGTTCCACATCAGCCCCGACATGCTAACTCTGCATGCAAAAGGCTTGATACACCCCATTTACTTCGCTACAGTCGAGCAAGGGATTTTCCTCACTCCACCAGTTCACTGCACATAAGGCACACACAGAGATCTCCGTGCCTTTTTACACACACACACAAACACATAGGTACACACACATACACACACACAGTTCAGAGATTTCCTTGGCTAGCCTATGGAAAGAGATATGTGAACGGCAACAGCATGTCTACGAGAGTTTACAGTCATGTAGCAGTGGCTGAACTATTGCAGTAATTTTTGGATGGCAACCAAAGAAGTTTTATTGCCACCTGTCACTGTTGACTCAGCAAATTTGCGCCCTTCCTTGTCCCTCAAGTATTCCTTCCTCGGATCAAATATTAATCTTTGGCCGCGTGGTAAATCCTTGATAGACTTACTCTAAACATTGACACTTCATACAAGCTACATCATGTACAATTAACAGTCAGCGCATCTACATGCAAATATTCTTGGTATCAACAGAAAATCTAAGAAGTGAGAATGAATAAGTGGAATGTGTCTTAAAATGAAAATTATTATTTTAGTACAGGTTGTAGAATGCACCTCGTGTATATGTAATGTTCACGCAGAAAAATAGCTACGTATTTAATACGTAGACAGCAGTTACGAAAATGTGCATATACCCTTGTCCGCAACGTGAATATATTCGAACCAGGTTCGTTCGTGTTGGTTCATTGGCTTTCAATGATTATTCATAATTTGCACAGTGGATTTCGTAAGGAATGAACTGAACAGAAACACAAGTCAATAATTGCTGTAATGCATATAAAACGGTTAGGTGACAGAAGGACAGTGTATTTAGTTAAAATGCGACAATAGCCCGTGAACACACAAACACACACAGAGGCTTACTTGTTTTGTTTGTAGAGAAAACATTGCCATGTGCGCTGGACATTTTTTGATCAGTTGAAGAGGATGGAAGTGTGATCACCCCTTTACTTGCATTTGCTAATAGAGAGCAAACTTTTACGACAAAATCTTCCTATATAAATATCTATAGACGAAATTTGTACAATTCCGTTCATCACAGAGGAAGAAGTGTATAGCTTAACCCCACACTTGTCGTCCTAACACATAATAGTATAAATAATATCTACATAGCAGTATAGTTAAGAGTACCTACTCACAATATCTGTGCAGGGAGGTGAAAAGGAAAGCGAGTCATGTGGGCAGCCCAATCTATGTAAAATGAGTACGAGTGACTTGGTTAGAAAAAGTCTGCCAGCTAATCAGTCATCAGTGAAAGGCAATTCAATGACTCCGTTGTCTGTTGTGGCAGCCGACCAAAAACACAAGTCATGAAAATCGAATTAGATTCTTAGCATTGTGCCACAGTTTTATTGTTGAAAGTATACGCTGTCCATGATAAATGTCGCAAGTTGTAAGTAACGTAATGCTTCCGTGAGCACGTCATGGACCGTTCGACGCACAAAAATATGCGATCTTTTGATGTCTTCATCAGAGTGCAACAGAGTATTTATATTTTAGGGTGTTGGATTTATTAGCAGTCTCTCTATTAAATATATCGCTCACTTGCTATACATGTATCCCACTAACACTAAGAGCAGTATACAGTGTATATGTACATACATCACATTCACTGTGCTTTGCAGGTTTCACATATGATCGTAAGTAAATAGAGAGGTAAGTATTATTACAGAATTTATGAGCACGGCAATTGATCACTAAACTACATATAGGGATTGGAATCTGTGCGAGATGCAAGTCACAGTACTACTGTAATAATAAGTAGTAGCCTAGTAGCTGGCTACCCGTTCCTGTTTGTTGTTAGTGTTGCACTGTGTGCTGAAGAAAGGACCACATGTTCACATTCACTCCACCCTCTCCATTACTTTCTGATCTGATGGTGGATGAATACAAAATAATACTCATGAACAATAAGCACTTGTGTTCTGTGAGATCCTTCTGATTCCGCTGGCTTATTGCCTGCCTGCCAGTACCCGGTACTTTGACTGTGCTAGCCGTTATATGCACACAGACAGCACTTTTGTAGTCCAGTCATTCAGCGAAACCGAACTAAACATCCTAGTCATTATGCTCATCTCGTATCATACCTTAATTTCTCAACTGTGTGCAGTGCTAGGCCGTGTTTCCCCTATCTTCCCGTTTGCCTTCCATTGTTCCCACCACCAAACACATGCAATACGCTGTCTTTAAGGTGGCCATGGTGTGCACTTCCTATATTTATTATACTGCTCATACGATGTACCTACTGCACAACTGCTTAGGTATAAATGTTTACTCAGGGGATTGTGCATTACCGAGATTCTTAAGTAGAGAAATCATTTTAGCACTATATCTTTATATGCATATACTTATACTGCTAACAAGCAGTGGAATATTCAAATGTACAATATTTATGTACTTAACTACATGTAAGAAAGTTAGTAGAGCGAATGGAATAGAACGGCTTCGAGGAGTACAAGAGCCGTCGCTTTATCACTGCTAGTAGAATATAGGTGCATATATTTAGTTGTATACACGTATATAGTTGTAACCTTCTGGTAGGCAGAAGACGAGAAGAAGAAGGGAGACAGGAGCAAAGCATTTTCTTCGTGCCTATAGACACGATCGGATAATTTATCAAAGTCACCCACATGCAGGACTGGTAACAAGGACCCGTTTACTTACTTTCTTCTGGAAATGTAGGCAGAGGAATAAGCATCCTTGGAAATTCTTACTCCGGCAAGGGAAATGTAGTGCCTCCTACTTTATCATAAGAAGCAGTGAGACAAGATGAGAGAGAGAGAGCGAGAGAGAGAGAGACGGAGAGAGTGAGAGGGGGGTGAAAGTAGAAGCTAAATACTATAAGAATAACTCTGAGAGTATCTGTCAACTGTGCTACGTAGTGGCAAGGTGGATGTATTACGAACAAGCCAGCCAGCCAGCTAATATCCAACAACTTATCAAAAGTTACCAAATTGGTAAAGTTTAAACGAATTTGCCAAAGTAAGAATGCTGCTATTATATTTCACCTTACTTTTTTCACTTGGAGCCACATTTTCTGGGAGAAATTTCGGATTCTGGAAAAACAAATATCCTAATCCTAACATTCGGAGATTAGATGAGACAATTTAGTAGACTTTACTTGGGACACTGCTAATGTTTTGGAAAACAGGAACTTTGGGGAAATTTGTCGACTGCACGCCTACACCCGAATGATGGTACCCTTCACACACAGAAAGACGGAGTGCTCCAACTACACTGCACGCTGATACATCAGCTTATCTAATGATATCTTCCATTTTATACCAAAAGAGAGTTTTTTTTTTACTGTTTATTCATTAGGTACAAAAACTAAAATCATCTACGTACAACCAATCTGCACAATTTACTACAGTAAATAATCCATGTACACTTTATAGTTGACAATCTAAAATTCATTTGCTAGGAAACGATGGAGGAACTAGAAATATTTAGTCCACGTTGCTATTATTGAATTATAACGAATGCTAGGAATAAAGAACTAAAGATCACTTGGTTTTCCAGCCTTTGCACTTATACAAAGTGATAGTGGCCGTGCGCACAAGTGACAATGTGTGCATGTGTGTGCAGGGAAAGGAATGCATTTGATATTATCACTAATTACAATAATTGGTAATTGGTTAGAATTGGGAGACACAATTTTCAGATTGCTGCGACAATGGGGTAATGGGGTTCCTGCTTGGTTTCTCTGAGCAAAGCAAAAGCAGTTCTATCAGTTCATGTGTACTCAAAGAGGAGTGGGGTGAGGTCTGAGGAGGTCCACTTAAATGGGAGCACCACATAGTGAGAGGCTGTATTTATATAGGCAGAAACAATGCAATTTAGCATTTCTACTAGTGTTGCTACATACCTAAGTAGATTTTTATGTAGTGTGCTAATGGTGGGACAGGGCTGAGGACTTGCATACATCCAGCTATCTTCTACTACAGATACTACTAGTACATATGTACATACCTACAGACAGACACACACACGCACACAACGAAGTGGTGGAGATGGGCAAAAGGAAGGAAAGAGACGAAAACTCGAGTATCGGTGCAATGTAACTGATATCTAATTTTCTTAAGTGCTCAGGATGAGATCTCTGGTGGCGCTTTTGCCAGCAACACTTTAATCGTTTGCTGATGTCCCACCGCCAGCTGATGCGGCTGCAACATCCGATATTTATTTCGAATCACATCGTAATATATCTCTAACGAGGCTCCCTGTAAAATATATTAGGTTAAGTACCATCTACATCTCCCTCCCTTGTCACTTGCATTTGCATTCATTCCATTTAGCTCATTCTCCTCCGTCTATAGATATCTCATCCATCTCACTACTGTTTCTATTTCAGAGTTCGCCTCCTCTTAGCAAATTACTGTTTAGACTTGACTCTGTTCACCATTTCGGCTCAACTAATGCTCATCCTCTCAATTTCTAGGCAAATAACATTGTACTCCTTCATTGCTGGATGCACACACACACATTGTGTCACATTTTGTCCTTTTACTTTTACTATCTGTTCTGCTCATATTACAACCACCACAACACTTGCAGACACGCAAAGCAAAGAGGAAATCTTTGGAAACTCAATTCCAGTCCACGGCTACATTTATGAGTATGAATGGTTTTCAGCGATTACTTAAGTTCCTTGTAGTCCATAAATTATGGCAGTGGAGGTTAGTTGTTCACGCATCCATATATAGGGAAAGGTAAGTACTTCTAATCTTTTTACCAACTGCAAGTCTGTAATCTCATTAGAAACTATATATAAAGTGGTAGTATACGATGTTAGCGAAATTACCCAAGTTGATGGTCAAATTAGAAGTTGCAAAGTCAGTGCAAGCTCGTTCTAACTGTAATCTTAGTTAATCTGATGAATTAACTGTACACTTAGCACTAAATGCTTTTCATGGCCTGCATTAAAATTAAAATCCACCGACTCACCACAAAAACAAATGTATACAAGTACAGCGTACACGTTGTAGTATAATGTCTTAGTCAGTTATATCCGTGTTATTATATGCGTACAGTATAAGCGCTTTCAGGAAATATTGATTTTAAACCTCAGAGAGTTGCGTGTAAACGTGCACTATGACCACCGGAGCGATAGCAGATACTTAGAGCCACTATTTTCTTATATCTGTCAAAGTTTTAAATAAATGTACTATAAAAGTGAGTGGGTAGTTGTGAGGGGCTAATATACAGCCCATGAGCCTATATACATTGTATAATAACAGAGGTAGTCCCAGTGTAAGATGCGTACTACTATAAATAGATGAGAGCGGGAATAAATTTTTTGCATTCAACTCCTCTGTGTACATTTGAAGGCAAAGGAGATAACTCGATAAGCTGACCGAAATTAGCTATCAACCACAATTGAGTTGAGGACAGAGAGAAATATTTGGTTAGAGGAAATAATGCAATAAGCGAGAGTCAAGGTCAACTTTATTATAGAGTGGCTGAGCATCTTTTTCTTCCTAGTACATACATAAGCTATGTACACTATGTAAAGTGCATTGAACTACAATTTTTCCCATGAACATATTATCCGTTTTCGGCAAGATCATGGTGGGGGCCACATCCCACAGCAAAGCGCGTTTATACATGAAATGCGTAGCGATAAAACTGCAGATACTTCAAAGGAATTCGATGCGGTGCTCATAAAAGCTCTCTTTATTGAGATCGCACGACTACTGAAGGGTCCTGCTCGCTTCGGAAAGCGCTTAGCTAAACAGCCCACAGGAAGCTGGTCTTGCGCCGTTAATAAACTATGAAATTATGACTTGCAGTCGAAATAAAGGAAACATCCGAATCACAGGTCCGTTCCACTCTGGCTACTCACATGGAAAATACGCACACAATGGACCGACGTGGACCCATAACAATTCATAGGAAACTGGATGACAACTTATTCCAATGGTAGAACCAGCACCGTCATCACCAATTGCACGATTCTGTACCCTATAAAAAGTGTCTGTTCACACTTACATCGTGTTTTATGGAAGCAGGGCATGTGAGAAATTAGCTAATGCACACTTTGCAATACTATTTAAATAATTGCTAAAATCACACACCAAATTACGATATGCACTGTTTTCAACCTCCGTTTACGGCAAAAATATGATATGGCTGTACATTTATTTATATGGAGTATGCAAAATATAGTTGACGCATAGAAACAGTTAATTCGAGAAACAGTTCGCACATAAAATAGGGAATAGACAATACTGACCTGTACTAGAGTATACAACTATCTAGCCACCACTTACCATTATTAATGATTTTATTCTTGTTATTTACAGGTGATCCTATTTATATCGCATCTGTTTAGTAAGGATCCCATCAGTCGAAATTTTAAGGTGCTTACAAAAGCAGAAACTGTGGTTTTTTGCAAGTTACTCGGAATTTTTTCAACATAAAACCCATACCCGTCAAGCTTTTCGGGATTTCGCATGCCCGTTTAGTTTCGAGAGGAATTTTACCACAAGAAGAGTCATAAATGGGATTCCAACTTTGCAAATAGACAGACAAGATGCTACACATTTTAGAGTGATGACAATCCTGAAATTGAAAAGCTTACTGAGTGAACAAACAAAATTGCAAGAGTGGAGCTACTTTAAAACGATCACAAACAGAGCCAACAATAATTACACAAATAACTTAATGTTTACTTGTGTACGACTTTTTCATCTTTCATTGCCATGTCTAATTGATTTTTTATGAATACATATATAATTCTTACTTATGAATACATATAAAAATTAATTCTTACTTGCACTCGTGCTTCTGTCAAATCAATTTTCATTGCAATCTCTTCTCTCGTGTATATATCCGGGTAGTGTGTCTCCTGCAGAAGAAAAGAGGCAAATATTGAAAAATCCAAAGGTCACAATTGCAATTAACGCTTTGTGTTCCTTAAAAGCGTATAAGTGGATTAAAGACAAACGGGAATCTAATATAAAGAAAGGAGGGAAATGTGTTTGAAGATGTAGAGCAGACACAGAGAGAATGAAGAGAAACATATTGTTTTCTCGCAGAGTCTGCCAAAGTGTTAGGGAAAGTAATCAATCAATGTACCTGGAATGCTCTCTCCAATTCTTTAAGTTGGGCAGACGTAAACGTTGTACGAATTCTTCGTTGCTTCCTCTTCTCCGTAAGAACTGAGGTGGCATCTCCTCCATACATTTTGTAACTCAAGCTTGCGGCTACAAACAAATGATGAGGAGAATCTGTAACATATGTTCTGAGTCAATAATTAATTTGGTAAGTAATCTAATCGAATACATTTTGCTGATATAGCACCTTATCAATCAAATGCTTTTATGTCTACATGTATGCATCTCTAATGCATTATTTGCTGGTTCATTCTACTATAACAAGCATAGTCATCACATATACAAACATACATATCCAATATAAAATGTGAACACGAACCTCCTGTGCTTTTCCATTTTTACACAACATCGATCAATAAAAATGTTTTAAAAGCATTTTCACACTTTTCCACCAGAGAGTACATTTTCTCTTGGTGCTTTCTCTATCAAAAATTCTCTATATTTACACAGTAATTTTAAGACTTTTTTTGCTGAAGCGATGGACTCTGCAATGACATTCTAATAGTCATTTGTTACTAAAAACAGCAGCTTTCTAATCACAATCGTAACTAAAGATAATATTTTGAATGCTAAACTAAATGTACATTCTTAGAATTGTAAAACATGTTCAAATTTTAGAAGCACGGGGAAAAATACAATCAAATAAATTGTTTATGTCACGGAACTAAAAAATATGTCAAATGTATTTGAGAATAATTCAGTGAATTTTTGAACGTTGCACACGAGCATCTATCTGGTCTTCTCCTCATGTTGTATTCCAAGCAATAAAAAAAATCGGAGAGCGGACTGAAAATGATCCTAGTTTTATTGTACAGATCAAAGTGATTTTTGTTGTTGTATGCACAACAACCGTGGCCTTGATGCACACGACAGGCTGTATTTACGTACACATAAACCCTTGGTCAAAAAATAGGGGAAAACAGGGAAAATTCACGTGAAACGTCTGCAAGGGAAATTGAGTTTAATTTTACTGCTACTCCACTGCATACACGTAAGAATAAAAGGACAAGGTTGCAAAGGTAAATCTAATCCATCCACCCTTTCTTTCTCTTTCTCCCGTGAATTTTGCATAGGCCATACGCTACAATGTACTTATGTAGCTGTAGGTGCAGTGAGTGACAATGAGTCACAAGAATCCCACCAAACTCTACGCTACAAAAGTTACACTAAACATAACAAACTAGTAAGTACATCGTACTATTGATAAAATCTCTGGAAAAAATCTTCAAAATATATATATAGGTATATATATATAGCTCTAAAAACTTATTTTTATTATAAATCTGTCTGCTAGATATGAATGTGAAAGAGTTTGTGCGGTGCACGATATACTAAGGACGATTCGAGTAACGACGGATTCCATTGTAATACTCACACTCCATAACCTATGCGTGTGTTTGTGTATGTAGTAGGATGTAGTTAACATTAGTGGAAGAAGAGTATTAGGAGGGAATAGAGAATTGTGAGGGCATGTTGGAGTATTTGTCTTTTGCAGAAAGTAGTCTGTGTGTGTGTTGCTTTCTCCAGTATTCCCTATCCAATCACTTTCCATGCCTTTGGTGAGCATGAGATGAGAAATGCTTCCAGTGAACTGTGCTGACGTGTAAATGTCTCTAAAATGGAGAAACCTTCTGGTTCTCCTCCTGCACTAGGACCCTTTCACATTTGTCTTACCTTACCCACATTCAATAGAGCGCACACACACCCAGAGAACCGTCTCCTCTAAAGTCACACACTTCTTCATACATTTACCCACAACAACACCTCTTGCTCAAACAAACTGCTACAAATGCCTTCTCTCACTGCATAACTATCATTATGCTGTTTGTACACGTTTAGAATCCACGGATACGGATATCCACCCATTTCTGCACGTATTCCATGTAAAATTCATGTAATTACAGTCGGATATGATTTCTACGTTATGATTCCGCCCAAAAGTACACTTAAACTACAACCATGAGAAGCAAGTGCTTGTAGTAACCCAAACGGATAATCTGTCTATTGGACTTACACTTGTAACCGAGTGCATCAATTGGTCAAATGCGCGAAATTATTATTATTAATATGATGAAACACATATTCACGCCAGTAGTAGTAGTAGGTATTTATTCAAGATGATGTGGTCTGTGGCCTTTACATCTGTTTCTTCCATACATTACATTGTATACGTACATATGACATTCTTAAAAGATGTATATATTCGCACTATGAATCACAACACATCAGCAACTCTCAGATACAGTTATAGCTGCTTGAACCACAGTAATCTGTTCTAAATACACTTTTGAATAATAATTATGTATCTAAAAGGTGAAACCAGACTCTAGAGTGAAATAGTTTTACTTGAAAGGGAAAAGTTAAGTCTATGCGTTTTAAATAATATTCAATTGCCCTTTGAGTAGGCGAGGAATAAAAGTAGAAGAGAAATGCTTGGCCTGTACATAGATTAACCCATAGGGGAAATGTGTAATACAGAAAGATATAGTTGGTGGGTACGTATGTGTGTGTGTGTGGGTGGATATAAAAGTTGAATGGATTCTACTAGAGACGAGTCATAATTAAATTACAAGTTTTCATGGGTTAAGGAGCTCAAATCGAGAGAAACATGATTATTACTATTAGCCTTGCACCGAATTCATATCTTTTATACATGTGCATAGTAAAGGAAGGAATCCGTCTGTTATGGAATAATACATTGGCTGCTTGCATTCAAGATACAATCCTTTACTGCTTTCTCTCCCAACCTCTCTTCCGCGCTCTCTCTCTCTCTCCGTCTTTTCGACGTTTCATTCAACCCTCATTGCATCTCATCAAATCTAATCTGTACTGCAACTCAACGACCATATCTTCTTGCGAAGATACTTTTTTCTACGACTCTCTCCCTCATGCTCTAAGACCATACACTTAAACTATAACATGTAATTTTCATCATAATTCCCTCGTTTAACCTTCCATCATTTCAGACCTCCTTTTACACACTCTCTAACATTTATTATATCACTCCAACACTTCCTACTATGTAAGTGCCCATCACAAAACGAAATGCAGTTCCATGATCGTCTCTTTGCAAAAATTACGATTACAAAAATTGATTTAACGACATTCCACTTTTATATTCTACAAACGCAATGGTCAAATAAACATTGCCGAACTTTGTCTAATAATTTTGTTAGAGAAAAGCATTGTTTGTAGTAAAATACAAAATCTGACCAAGTATCTACATGAAGAAGTGTTGTTTTATAAACGTTAAGAATCAAACCTTGTAAGTTCATAGTGGGGAAAGATGAGGCAGGGTGGTGTCTTTGTTGATCATGTCGCATCACTCCACATTGTCCACCAGTTCCCATTCCAGAGCCAGGGTAGCCCCGCACATTTCCAGGTCCATATCTATAACCTCCGACCTAGAGTCGTGAACATATTAAAATAATTGCTAATAAATATTTGCTCTTTTAGCCAAGGAATTATTGTGATGAATTTTCCCCCTTGGAAGAAGGAATGTGAAAGTGTTTGTGGTTGCTGAGGAAGAATAATGGACGACGTGTGTGTTGGACTATATATAAGTAGTAGAGAGTACAAGGAGAGAGTGAACTGACCTGAGCACATGCAGAAAGGTCAGCATAAGAACATGCCATATTGGTGAGAGCGGCGGCTCCTGCAGCAGCGGCGGCCGTGTCCATTGACCCTGTGACCCCGAGACTACCCGCCAGTCCACAAGACTGCGGATCAAAGGAACCGGCCTGATGATGGTGGTTAATATAGCTGCTATAGTCCATATTTGCAGGAATTTGTTTTTCTGCAAAGTTACTAAATAGTTGGGAATGTGTCCTTCTGTTTGTTCACTTGAGTTGGATTGTGTCCTTTGGCTTGCACTTCACTTCTCTGCTGGTCTTGTTTATTCAAATTCACAGGGCTGCTGCTGTTTGAGAGACAGCAATTGAAACTGTCAACAGTCACAAAGAAGAGAAACACACACAGAAAGTGGAGACACAAAGAAAAAATGCAATTACGAATTTGTCATCTGTAGGGTCACGAACGAACGGAAGATAATGTAATGTAATTTAGTGTCATGTAGCGTAATAGTGAGGTAAGGTGAGGTACGGCAACGCAACGTAACTAACTCAATTGCATGAAACGTCGCGTAAAGTCGTCAGGAACTCGTTCAGCAGAGAGAACACAGAAGAGAAAATATCCAAGACAAAGAGTCGGAGTTTTTGTGTGGGCGATTCACGAGAAAACACAGTTGGCCATGTAGAAAATAAAAATCTGAATAAATTCACTCGTAGTTGATGTTTTGCACTTGTGAGAAATTCAAAATGCAGCAAATTTCATTAGAAGATGCAGACGATAATTATATTTTGAGGCCTTGGCTTGGATTTTTTCCGGGTTTGTTGCCGTCACAAGATTATATAAAATAGTCTTTACGATAACCGAATTTTGCTGTTAAAACGTTCGCCTCTAATTCAATTTTGAAGCATTTCGGCCTTTATAAGATCACTGTATTCCCCACTACTGAGATAGCGGAACGAGGGGCGGGCTACATATTACAGAGCAGGGGAGGAGTCCCCACGCTGCATTCGACCAATCCATATGCCATCCTATTCAACACAGTCCACACACATCCTCCCTATAGCTCATAGTCTTCTTAACTAAACCAAAGGAAAGCAAGAACTAATCCGCATCCCGAATATCAACTACCTACCCGAATCTTCTCTCTTTCTCTCTTAAGTGCACATACACACACTTACACACACAATACAATATGCAATGCCAACCAACTCAACTATGTACTACTATGTACCCAATATCATTTCAAACAACAACAGCACACTAGCCTCCTATGCTCTCTGTATATGCTGTGCTCTCGCACAACTCTCTGCTCTCCTCGTCCCTATTTTTACTACCACAAATGCATATACCCTTCCACTTACACAATAACATTCTATATTTCTTCTGTCCTGTTCCCTGTGCATATTGTCTATAGCAAGTGGCTACATATAAATCTACGTTCCAGTAGCACACTGCTGTTGTAATGGTAGCCGTAAACCAGCAGCACAGCACAGATCCCTATAGTTAATAGCAGCAGACATGAACAAACTCCTTTCCTTACACTCCGCCTATATTATTCTATATCCACAGCTTCCACTCGTGCACAAGAACCTTCACCGGATATACACATACTATGTACTACTGCGTGCACTGTTTGTGTGTACTGCTGGAGAAGGACCTCTAGAAACCTAAATTTGTTTTCCGGCTATGTACTTACTATGTAGTGTATACACCATATTACGTACACAGTGCACTACAAGGCATCCCACAAGAAAAATTGAGCTGTCTCACAATTTCCCCGCTTTCCTTTTCATAAGGATTTTTCATATTTTCAACAGGTAGCTGACTCTTCCTTTTTCTTTCTTTCTTCGTTTGCCTTTCTCGCTTGCCCGTGCATCAAAGCACAACACACACACACACACACACACACACACACACACACACAAACAACATAACAACAGTGTACAAATGCACTTGGGGAGTTAGGTAGCTAAGTTTGTAGTAATAGTAGGTTGGAGTCGGCCCAGCCAATTCTCCTACATGTACTACAACAACAGCTAGTAGTAAAGTAGTAGGCTCTGAATCATATCTCTATTCCGTACAAAGGAGAGAACGAACGCAGAGAGGTCGTAAATGCATTACAATGGAATCATTTGTACGAGTTCTACATGCAATATAAAGGGGAAAAGTACGAATTCCTCACTCACTCTCTCACTCTCTTTCTTTCACTTTCATTTCGAATACAAGAAGATGCAAAGCAACAATATTACTGCCGGCTACAATATGATCCAGTGTGGGTGTCTACGAGTATGAAAAAAATATGTGCAGTCGACCCGCCGCCGTCGGATGCACGTTCGCCTTTAAAGTTCTTCTAAGCAGCAAGTGTGTGGATGAAGGTAATATTTGTAAAGTACATCTTCCTTTCACACACCACACACCACCTTCACATACACACAAAGGAAAAGGTGATGCTTTCTACTCAAACCAAATTGCCCATATACTTTCATATATTTATTATAACGGCTCCATCCTACCACTACTTTCCTCTCTCTGAAGATAACATTATTGTCGTGGTCACCATATTTCCTACTGTAAACGTGCTACTGTGTTACAGGGCTCTCGCTAACTCACACCCTTTATGCGTATACTTCTATTTTCTTGACTTTATACACTTTTCCCTTACTTAAACGTCACTACATTCTTGTGAATATTTATAAAATAAATTCGAAGGTTCATTCTGACAATGCAGCTTTACAAATATCCCACTTTCATTACCAGCATTTTTATAGCCTAATAGATTTCAAATAGAGTGTCAATTTGAAGCAAAATAATGTGTATTTTCGTCAAGAAATTAAATTATTGCCTATTTTTTAGTTTTATTAGCAACAGATATGTTCATAACTTAAAGTTTGTCCCACCACCAAAGTGGGCAATCTATATGACAATGAACTGCTTAATTATCAACTTTTACAAATACATATAGAAAAGCGTCTAAATTTGAGAAGTATTCGTTTAAACCTAACCTCACGGAAATAAGAAGCATTCGAAAAGAATCCTACTAATCCAATCTAATTTGAATCAGATTATTTACAGATTCTCTCTATTTAATTCCACACCAAGTTCTACCGAAACGAGTCAAAATGGGTACAGAACCTTGTCACATTAAATACTTGGATTGTGTAATGAAATAACATTTATTGCAATTCGAATCACATTTGTGTGGCTAAAAGCAACATCAGAATTAGATTGTATTATAATTAGTAGGAATAGTAAATAGATTTAACGCTGATATTATACTAGAAGATTACATTAGCAGGAAATTAGTCGACTTAAAGTATATAAAGGATTTGATTACGGGTAGAAAAGTTTGCAATGTTGGAAACAGCGTAGTAAAGTACACACACACACACACACACACAAACGGAGAGAGGTAATTGGGCAAAAGTCAGTAGAATGTGTGTGAAGGACAGGACGAGAGCGAAAATATCTGAGAGAGTGACACAGACTGAATTGAATGAGTGCAATGGTGCTGTGCTGTGTGATGCACTTGTGAGCAACGGTTAGTTGAGACTATGGGAAAAGTGAGCATAAGGACGGTCATGAAACGAAGTGCGAGCGTAATTGATATGGTCGTTTGTTTGGAGTAAGTCTGCAGTGCCGAGACCTTACATGGAGGGAATAGGCACTGTGCTCTGCTACGGACTTGCAATTGAAAGTCAAGAGATGAGAGGGACGAGGCGAGAGTATGAACTTAAAACAAGAATTACATGGCTGATTATCCTGAAGTGCATAATGAGATTTCCCATGACTTGATATTGTGTTGTCCATATGTGGGGTCATGTCAAGTGGGAATTAGGAATGTGTGAGAATTGCAAAAGTGGAGTCACGTGCGGCGGCGTGTCCGTCCCTGTGATCGGCGGAAGTCTAATTCAAAATAACGCGGATGTTCAAAGGACCGCACACGCTCCACAATGACGTGTTCTCAAACTTATCAGATTGACGATGATGATGTGATTATAGCAGTCTTCTATGTCATCCTTCCTTTGAGCTCTGATGTTGCATTGGACAACAGTTCCTACAGTCGATTGGAATCGCGGAGACAATTCCTCGGGGAAATGACAGCCATAAAGAATATACACTGCTGCGCCATGCACACAATTCATTTTGATCTTTTCACTGCCGACAAACTTAATGTTCCAAGTCTTCTGAGCTCCTCGCTCGAGTTAATTGCACCAGAAAATCTTGTACTTTGTTGGTCAACTCATAACATTGTGCAGGTACATAGACTAAAGTTATATGTGACCATTTGTTGTTTAGCAGACTTACAGACACAGACAAGTAGCTTCACAATAAATGCATTCTATGTATTATCTCGTGAGTGATGTTGATTGTAGTCACAAATAAATTGTAAGAACAAACTATATTTCTTTATTCTCTTCACATACTTTTAATATTTACACAAATACTTTTTGTGATACAACTTCTGATTTCCGCCATTTCTCATATTTGGACAGAGAATCTAAAAGGATTGTCTAAATTCACAAAAACTACACAGAATGGCTAATTTGCTGAATTTACCACAAAAATCGCAGTTAACGCCAATTTTCCATTTACTATACGTACACCGTTTTGGACAGTGTCAGACACCCACCATTTTGGCCGCTAGTTCTTGGCTAACTAGAATAATTCTGTTACGTAAATTATTAATACCATTCTTGTTAAACCGAATCTGAATTCTGTACACTTAATCTTATGATGCGGTAGCTTGTAGCGTGTAGCGTGTTGTAGAGGTGTACACGGTTCAATTTCTCATCTTCTATGCTATGTTTTAAGGACGGTCAATGTAGTGTGAGAGCTACCGTTTAGTTGTCAAAATCTCAACATAAATTCTATATTCCTTGAAAGTCATATTTTAAAACAATACGACAGTGACCACTATCACTGAACAAATGTAGACGATTCTTGTATTTACGGATATTCAGTAAGTGCATTGAAATACATAATAATCAACTACAGTACAAGCATCAAACGTGTTTTGGTGGGATATTAATCTGGTACCTATCGTTACAAGTATTAGAATTGTACAATTTACACATTTTTACTTTGGATTGGGAGTGGGATGTCTGTGAAGACTAAAGAATTCAATTTAGTAGTTCATTTGTATATTTTCAATAGAAAGTCAATCTCAAGGGTTTTCTCCGTCAGTACAACCTCCCCTTAATTGCAACTCGTATTCCTCAAGGAATTTTTATCCTCTTAAGATGATCTAAGCCAGCAAAGTCACCCGTACAAAAATCGAGGTAGCCCGAGTTTCCCTACAATTCTGCGCTTAACATCATGTTTACATTCGCACGCTCTGTAGTAGGCGCTTTGCACACTTCCTCTAATGTTCCAACATTATTATATCCGTATATGCCTCTGTCTATCAACCCTTTGTAAGCTTAATACGAAGATGTTGTTAATTTGTGCATGACATTTGGCAGTAAATTCTAAAATCTACACTCACTCAATATGTCAAGTTGTACAATCTCATATTCCCATTGATATAACAACCTTTAGTTAACGGTTAAAAACTATATCGATTTTGTATGGGCAATATATAATAATACACTAGTACAGTGGAGATGTTTAATTACGACTTCTTCACAACTTTCGCTCCCAGAACTACAGAGGCAGAATTTTTTCAATTGAATTGGGACTTCTCCACGTTCATTAATATAGAGCAGACAATAACAGGGCGACTGTGACAAATCCCTTGTAGGAAATATGAAAAGAGTGGGGCGACAAGAGAAAGTAGTATGTAATTTGGTGAAGACGAGCGGAATATGCTTCAGAAAATAAGTTAAGTAAGCGTATCTTGACAATCAAGATATGACAGACATGATGGTGGTGGAGTGGCTATTACTACAAACACAAACTACCAATCCAGCAAGGAAATGTATGAAGTGGAGACTTGCACCAAAAGAGTAAAGCATTGTCTCTCGTCTCTCTCCTCTGATTGTGAGTTTGTTGGATAAAGGCAAAGTCATTCACAGCAGACGTACATCACACACACACACAAAGAGATACATGTAGGGAGAGTCCTCGTACACACATAGCGTGAAAGGCAGCAACGAGAATATACCCATAAGTGAAGGAGAGTGCATCCCCGTATAGAGGAGTTCGCAGTGAGAGAGAGAGAGAGCGAGAGATGAGAACTGCAGTGCAAGTATAAGTACGTAGCTGGTTGGGATGGCAGGCTGAGAAGGGAATCGTATCCGAAGGACAGAGAAAGACGAGTCAAGCAGAGACAGTTTGCCGAATTAATTTTTCCGAGTGGAATGCTATCATTTATTCATGACGGGGAGCACTATAACTGTGATTAAACTTACAGGGGGCAAACTCCATAAAAACTACAGATCCACTCATAACTACTCGCCATATTATTCCCATCGTGACAATTCTGTAATTAACTACAAAGTATGTCCTCATTGAAAATTTATTATGATGGTCTTTTCAGTCAGTCAGTGGAGTTACCTCTTTTGGATGAATGAGTCCTTCCACTCTCTCCCATACACACAGACACAGACACACACACTATCTCTCTCTCTCCCTCTTCTAGCAGTAGTACGTACGTACTCGCTCTCCGTCTCCTTTCAACTAAGGATTCTGCACAGCACAACATTGAGTTGTTCCCTCTCGCCTTGCCTCGCGTCTTCTCCTCGCAATCTCCAATTACATATTTACATATCCATAAGAACGTTTACTTAATACACATGCACCTCTCTACCGACTCACTTCTACAACCACCACCAATGTCTTCACATTATGTACAATACCTGTGCATCCAACATACACCCACTGTACCTACATATAAGAGTACCTACTTATTACTACTACTAGTGGACTATTAAAGATTATGCTACTGCATCATATCGGGTGAAACGATGTACACAATGACCTAGAGATTCATATTGTGTTTTTAGAAATGGATGTGGTTGTTGTTTACACGAATTTAATAGAGCTCAAGTGGTAGAGGTCTATCTCAAAAGGGTACTACTACAGAGATTCAAAACTACAGCAAGTGCTCTCAACAAAACACCATCTATACATTTACTGACTGTAGTGGTGGTGGTGCGGATGAAGAGGTTGGTGAAGCAGCCGTATAGAATAGACAGTCGTAAGTAGTGGTGGGATGAAGTGCTTTATGTGATTATAATTTTCAGATTGGTCTCTCTGGTTGTTGGTATGCCTTTGAAAGAGAAAGGCTCTCTAGATGTGTGTAGACAATTCGACGTGTACCGCTAATCGGCACTGGTTGTCCACAAATAATTAGCTCGAATGCTCATCCTAAGGAAAACAAACAGTTTGATTTGCTGCATAGGTTTGTTTATGGTCTTAAGTATTTTCCTAGGAATTATATAGACAGCTGACTTGTGTATTACCTATTAAATATGTATCTAAATACAAATAGTAAGATGAGATGATCTGTCTGTACATCAAGGAGAGAATGTTGATAGAATTCCGTTGGAATTGTTAGAGTGACGACGGCTGAGAGAGAGAGAGAGAGAAAGAGAGAGTGAGGGTGTCGTGGCGGAGCAGTAGACGGCGGCACACACACAGCTGATACTGAACCACTATAGACAAGGTGAGACACGACATTTCATAAATAAGAAATAAAGTCTGGATATTCGGATTTGGGTTGGCAAGGTTGAGATTGAGTCGTGAATGCATAGCTACTAGTATTAATATTCTGTAGATGGAGAGAAAGATAGAAAGATAGAGAGAAAGTGAGAGAAAGAGTATGTAGGAGGGTGAATGTAGTTGTACTTTTGTGCTTTTGAAGTAGAAATATTTGTCACTCTTGAGGTTGACTTGAATCGATTGGTTGTGCAGGATGAAAAAAGATATCGAGAGAGTGAGTGAAAAAGAATAGAGTGGAAAAGTTGAGCTTGGAACAAATTTGAGGTAGGGAAATGGTTTGGCTGTGTAGCCCCCAGCAAACACGGCTTCATCTGTTTGCTCAACTAACGAGAACCAAGACGAAAATCAAGTTAGAGACTAGAGAGAAAAGTCAACTGTGACTTCATGTTGACATTTTATCATACACCGAGAGCTCTGCTGCTCTGCTCCTCCGCTCAGCCTCCGCCGTACACTCTACAGACTGTACACTGTAGTCAGTCACTAATATTTCTATTCCACCGCCGCCACTGCTGATGCTGCTGCTGCTTCTACTAATGGCAGAATGGCACTGCACTACTACTATTGCTCACTGATAGAGATAGTCGCAGGATGTGGATTTACGAGCCTCTCTGTAGTAACCTACTACTTCCTTCTCTCTCTCTCTCTCTCTCGCTCGCCTATAGGCATTTCCAACTGTTTCCACCACCACCACCACGGCCAATGTGTTTCTTCCAACGTCGCTCGTCTTTCTTCGTAAGTATACACAGACAGCACACAGCGAACAGGGAGACAGACAGACAGAAAAGACAAGAAAGTACTCACTGTATAAATAGTACGAGCAAGTCCGTCCTCCTAATACAAATAGTAATAGCTTAGTTATCTTTCACTTTCGTTCCTGACTTCTACCGAGTCACACATCCATAGACACACAGTCATAATACTGTGGAGTGGATGAGGATGTGTAGAAGCTGTAGGATGTCAGCGAGCGTATAAGGGCCAAATAAACGTATTCCTATACAGACTCTATACAAGTATTTGTATAGGTGGATATACACAGTTATATAAGTAAAGGAGGAGAGTGAGAAGAAGGAGAAGAAGTACTAGTCTCTACCTCATCTCATCTGGCCAACTCTTCTTTTTGGTGTATCTGTGAGCATTAGTATGTTTGTATTCTTTGCATCGAATTGCATTGAAATGGTGGTGGTAGTAGAAGGTTGTTTGGTTGAGTTGTTGGTGATGCAGAATGAGGTAGGGCGGCGGACGGTCAGGACGTTGTAGACGAAGAAGAAGAAGAACTAGTGCAACTACGGTCGTGGTCATAAGAACAGATAGTTACTTAACTTACTGATAGTAATATAGTCAGTTGACTGGTATTCTTCCACAGTAGAGTCTCTGCTCTGCACTACACACACATAGGTTTCACCAATCGATTTTCTACAAAACTTTCCAAACAATCTCTGGGGACTTCTACGGATCAGAGGAATAAATTTTGCAGGAATCTAACACTCACAGTCGCTCTCTCAGTTGTTGGAGGAACGGCAACCGACCGACCGTCTGCTTTTTCCATGGCCACCACCACCACCACCGCCACCACTTTCTCTCTTTTCTCACAGCACAGTAGACACTGCCAACTTCTTTCTTTCTTTCCACGGAGCGCACATACAGACAGACAGACAGACACACACACACACCCTTTGCTACTCCTCAATCCCATTCTTTTCCTCTGTATTCACATTCTCATATTATTACGGTTTCCTTCAAGAGAAAAACCTACAATAAAACTGCCACCGAATTAATTTCTCCCCATCTTTGTGTCCCGCGCTACACCTTCTATGAATCTTCATTTCAATTTTCAGACCTCAACGTATGTTTCTTTTACACTCTTCACAACTCCTCTCATGTCTTCAGCATATTGTTGTTGTTGCTTATAAGGTTAAATGAACGTATCAGTTGATACGTGTACAAGTTGACTTCCATTTCTACACTACATAACACTGCTACTAAAACTAACTCTTTCTCTGATGCCATTTGAAACAAATTTCTTTCTTATTTTTGACAAAAAGTTCTTATAATTTCGCATACTGGACGTTAGTATTTACAGTTTGCCAAATCAAAAATAGGATCACGTATTTAGCTCTTTTGACACAGGAAACATTTTCCATATTCATGTTTTTGGATAATTTCACAAGAACGTCATTAAAATAGTCTAAAAGAGAATTATTCTCTTAATTGCATGACCATCCAAACTTCAAGTTTTACTCTCGTTTTACAACGAATTTAGCTGATGTTTGGTTTTCGCTTTGACAATTCCAAATATAACTGGATTTAAACTTCTGTGAGGTCTATGCTGTAATTCAAGTGAGACCACTATAGAATGTAAATTTGACGTTGGGACGAGACACAATGAAGGAAGTACATCAAAACTTTTCGAGTGACACAATAATAAACTGCAATGCAAATTTTATTGCATTCCAACAACTAAAACTACTTTTTTCACTCAAATAATGCACTGTACAATGTTGTAACTAATATAATATAACTGCAAACGTTTACAGTCCTGTGGAACACAATAATTTGTCATTTTGTTAACTGCATACCTACAACGCAATTTAGCTAAACAGAGGCCATGAGAGATTATCGGCGGATGCATGTAATTAGTCTGAGGCATTTAAAATTTAAATTATTTATGCATTTTACAATTTTGAGTTTCGCGAGTACACATTTCTTTCCACTTACAGGGGTTAACCTGATATTAAGTATTATACATACTTAAATGATTTGCAACAAAAATTATATGAATTAACATCTAGATTAATCATTACAAACCTGAAAAAATCTAGTGAATCAATCAAAATATTGGAATTTGATTAGCTTCACAGTCCAAAATTGAAAGAGAGAAAATGTAAACTTGCTTTCAAATCAAAGAGTATTAAATATAATTGACAATTGACACTGAAGGTGGAATGAATGTACTGTGAATTCAATACAACCATACATAAACCAATTTGAGAAAATTATTGTTACTTCTACTGATAATACGAGGTAAGTGCACCATTTCCTGGTATAATTGACCCAATTGCGTTATAATTAATGTGACGGAGTTTCCAACTATATTTAACTCGTCCATTTTAATTAATGCATGAGTTAATTATCTACAAATCTTTTTCATGAACTTCAGGATTGGATACAAGTTCAGTGGGTTAGCAAACAAGATGGTAACTTTGTGCTGTTACAACTAGAGGGCAGAAAGTTACCTCACCCGACGAACGGATGTTACAATAACACTTCCAAGCAATATACCTTTCTTATTTATTAATTCTTCAAGCAAAATATTTGGTTTCACTTCAAAATTGAATCGGCACATCACTTTACAGCGAAAAAATGAAAACGGTAGTTTGCACTTTGTTGTACTAAGTAATTATTACAGATATTACGCTTTCATTTATACAAAGGTAAAATTTAAATGTACAGAGAGATTGATTGTTTTATTTAACAAAAAACAAACACTGTCACACACACATGTGATTGCCACTTGGGACTTGGACACAGTATACTTGTTAAGAGTGAGTTACACTACAGTGTACTAAAAAAAATATCTTCATCACTAGCTTGAATTATGAATGCAGCACAATTTTTTAAGGTAGAATATATTAAATGTTATAACATTGTCGGTAAAATGTAAAATGTAAAATGTAATCTGATAATGTAATACATGCTATTCATTTATAATTTTACAATTTATCTACTAACGGTGACAGTGACAAAAACCATTGCATTACAATGACAAGATTTTCTAAAAACGTGATGAAATTATATCGCTTTCAATTCCAGCTAATTGCAAGACATAAATTCAACGCGAAGAACCCTATCATCAAACTTGTTCACAGAAATTTTGGAGTAAATAGAAAACAATTATAACGTGCCCCTTGCTTGTATTCCTTAGAACCAAGAGGGTTCAAAGTTCTTTTGTAAATAAATTTATTCTATTAAATATTTATCTATATCTATTTAATTCAAATGTAATTCATGAAAATCATCCCAGTGATAGAAATCCATTCTTTTACATTATCTTAATTGCCATGTTTTTGGAAAATATCGTATTACATGGCATCGGTGGTAATAAATTGAATTTTTCTCTCTTTATGTGCATATTTAATATCTTTAGAAACTTCGCTTTCTTAAAAAAATGTCAATTCAAATGTTTGACCTCCGTGTTTGACCTTAAGGAATTCGAATTTTCCAATGTCTTCAAAGTAAAACCTGGGGAATGAGGTTAGGCACACGCATACCAAATTTGAACAAAATCCATCGAAACATTCGAATAAATTAGCCCAAGAGATTTAAAATTGATTTCCCCCTAGCCCACAGGGAATTTAAAAAAAAGAAGCTCCCTTATTGTTTCTTTAAATATGGCCAAGAATCGACTGAGATACAAAAAAGTGAATAATTCAACCACTTTTTTCTTCACTATCCTCCAAAACTTCAGCTCTACGCTCAATAAACTCTACATAATCAATGCTACTCGCGCTTTTAATATCGTATAATATCACCTACTCGAATACAATCAAGTGAATGAAGCTTATAAATTTAAATTACAACTGAATTACTTTATATTTGATATGCACAAATACATCCACAGATATCTACAAATGTATTCATAAAACATACAATTTTTTAACGTTTTATGCAGTACTAACCAGGAATTAGAGAAAAATAGTCTGCATAACATTTTGTAAACCGCGAATAAATGGCAGTTGTAAGGAATTACTTCTTTTTAAAATGAGCAGAACAAGCTGCTTCATCTTTTATAGCCAATACGAAAAATTGAATACGAAATATTCAGAAAATGTTTGTGGGATGTTAACATTTCGTATGTAAAACGCATTTCTGCCGAATGTAAAATAACCTCTTGCAATGGAATGACAGTACCACATTTTCGGAATGGACGCATACCTGACCAAATTCGAAGGTTTTATGTATTTAATTTATAATAAATATACGGGTACAAATACTAATGCACTATCCGAAACACCCATCACAGTTGTTGAGTTATTAATAAGAAAAGTTGATTTTGTCTAACTACAATAATCATGAACTAGGTGTAACAGGAGCCCGTAGGCTCCTGCTAGCCCTTAATTGGTTCGGGTTTGGTGCGAGTAAAAATGCCCACTCTCACTAAAAAAATTATGAATGTATCAACCTATTTTCTAAATTTTAAAAGTAGTATTAAAGCATAGGAAGCCAACAGCCGGTGTAGCAAACTGTAAACATTGAGGCCGACTTTAAATTGAAAATGGTAGGAATGTTTTATCGTGTGGAGTAAGGTGAAACAATCATATTTGATGTTTTCTCAAACGTTCGGATAACTTCCTTTCTGTTGTCAAATAACTTTCTTAGAATTATTCGATAACTTATTTTCAGTTGTCGGATAACTTCCTTTCGGTTACCCAGCAACTTATTTTCAGTTGCCGAATAACTTATTTTAAGTTGTCGGATAACGTCTTTTCAGTTGCCGAATAACTTATTTTAAGTTGTCGGAT
>JABASC010000947.1:0-29361 GCA_019776185.1 Plutomurus gul | reverse complement strand
GAAAGTTATTTTCTCTATTAAGCTGTAGGTATACTGTGTCTTTAAGGCAATCACAATTGTGTGACAGTGATTTATTGTGTAAATAAAATCGTTCTCTCTCTCTGTTATTTTATCCTAAAGACTTGTTATAGTTTCAGAAATTTACGCATACTTATTGCACGAGCTATTCTCAAATAAAATGTGCATTTAGCGTTTTAGACACAATATTCATCAAAATATTCAAAATAAATACTAACAAAACTAACAAATAATGTTCATGCATACCAATACTAGAATCCGACGATCACACACGAAAAATAATTTATGAAATTGGAGTTTTCCCGCATTACACAAGTATTGCTGCTGAGAAATTATCCCTATACCACTGTCATGATTCTCAAAATGTTTCAGTTGTGCAACAAAGTTAACAACTCTACTACAACTATCTAGACGGTGTAACTGTCTGTATTCAGGCAACGTAGTCGAAGTTGCCAAGTAACAGGTTGGATCCTCCGTCTAAGTATAATATGACTTTACAATGAATCTCTTGTTTCCAATGATACATTTAAAATTCCATTTCCTACTACTAGGATAAACGAAAGAATATATTATTTCAACAATAATATTAATATTCAATAGCACATTAATATTTACTTAATTTTTTAATATTCCACATTATCCACATATTTAAAAAAAGGCACAAGAATAAAAAAGACAGTAAAAAGGGGGTTTATCTAAGCTATTGGTACTGCACAGCATCAGAGCACAACGAACGAGCGTCCTCACCTATCGATGTATCTGTAACTGGAACACATAAGCAAAGATAAAGTGTTCAGAATGGAGGGAGCATTGCTTGAAGCTAAAGCACTCGTTTTCGAAGCATTGGATGTCGTGAAGTACGGAGATCCAATTCTCATCGAGATTCTAAATAAGGATGAAATACCGGAGCGTAGACTAAAGGTGACAGTTAATGTGACGTCATTTACAGAACTATGTAATAATAATTTGACACACAATCTAACAAGTCCTTTGTTCATGAAGTCTCACTGTAAGATGCAGCCAAGATCAAAAAAGTAGACGAGCTTATTTTAAGACAAATAATAGTAAAGTAGACTATTTTTTGCAGGATACAGCGGTGCGTTCTGTTGATAAAGGTTTTCCGATAATGCCAAGTATTCCCGGACTTCTTCGAGTTGTGGAAGGAGGTCAAGATATATTTTACACTCTTGATGACATGCAAACCATACTTCGCACAATGTACCCCTCAAGGTCATACAAATTTGAAGGCAAACTGTGGAGAAAGCATGTAAGATTTTTTCTTGTTGATCCAACATTTTATGGAGTTAATATTTGGTACGATTGAAATTGTCCAGTTATTCAGCCTTAGTTTCTCAAAGAATCCCAATATCACACATGTATTTAGGTAATTGTTAACATTAAATTAGTATGATTCCATGACCGTCTCTGTTGCTATTATAATTACTTTTCATTGTAAATGTGGCAATGCTGTAGTGAAGTTAAAGGTACAGATATAACCATAGGTTTTAAATGCTCACAGATACAAAACAATGTGCATTAATAAGTACGGAACTAAAAATATAACGTAATCATGAAAGTTTTGACAGACAATGCATTATTGATTTAAAGATCTCCCTTGCACGAGTAAATCGATCCGATTTGTATCAGCTCCAAGAACAGTTGCCTGCAAAAACTGTAATGCTCGGTGTCAACCCTTTGTGTATTTCGAGGATACAGACTCAACTAAATTTCCTTTATTTAGGTTAAAGGCTGATTCAATTTAATTTTGCTGTAACAAAAAATCCATGTGGTATACGATAGATAACCTGTGAGTTTATTGTAGACGAGTTAATTAGACAAGAAACATTGTCTTGTGCTGAGCGAGGTATGCTGTTGCATCGAATCCGAGAAGAATTTCATCTCTACGTTGAAATTTATGAAAAGTTAATGGAGATTTCCGACACATTTTACACCAAACAATCGTGGTATTCGAGAGATGAGATTGCAGAGCACAAAGAGGAACTGCGCAACGCGGAAATTGAGAGAAATGAGTTACAGCACAATTTGGAAGGTTTGGATGCTGTTTTCAATCAGTCCAAACGTTTGGCACAGCTGCGACTGGAAGCGGACACGAAACTGTATGAAGATGAAATGCTTTGCATTAAACGATCTAATCAGCAATTCGAAGTATGTTGAAACTCCCTTTTATGTTCTCATTTGCATTTACCTATAAGTAATATAAATTGGACTCTTATATGAAATGTAAATCAATAATTGCTAATTTACAGATGCTTTTACAAAGTGTTAATCCAACTCATCCAGTTCTCCAGGCAGTTCGACATATGTTCCTTGATATGAGCCGGATATAGCCATACGTCGTTCATAATGATGAAATTGACAGCATTGTGAACTTTTGCATTGTTGTTACTCTATTATGAAAATAATAACATTGCATTATATTACCAAAGCGAAACAATTGTCACTACAGATTTTCAATAAAAGCTTCTTGTATCCCCAAACCTGTTAAATTAGTCCATGATTTTTTAAATAATACCAGTAAGAGCAGACAACGTATGTAAAAAATTAATTTCTCTGCGGAAACTAATTCCAGTTTATTTAACTTCCTCTCTCATTCCAATACACAAAAACAAAATAACTAATCATATGTAACAGGATACATTCTAAACAAATACATACAAATATCTTCACATGAAAGTGTTTACATTCAATAATTATATAGTACTGTGTCTTTTGGCAATTACATTTAAAATGTAACAGTCGTCATTAAATAAATGATTTCCCCCCTTATAATCTGTCATCTGTCTATAATCGGTTAAGGTTCCAGGTTACAATTATAATTAATTATAATTAATCTTGCAATTACACAATTACAGAATTTTCCATTTTAAATCATCCCAATTCTCCCAGGATTAGGAATAACTCCAACAGTGTAAAGTTTAGTTAATTGTACATTACACTTCATCACTTAAGCCTTGTCTTATCAAACATTTAGTCCATAAAAATGTATCATATAAATCATAAAATTCACATGCATCTAACTTCGCTTATCACTATTTGTATGTATATACATACAATAAATTATTATTTAAACGCGGGCTGTACCCGGGGCATACAAATGTATTAATTTACAATTTGAAAATACTTGCGCATTTTGTAAGAACATATTACAACTACAAGTACCGCTCCAGCGGTCAGCTCGATGCTCGGAAATACAGCCCTTGCAATTTATTAAAAGGGGTAAGGAGTATAACGTCTTTTGTTACTGTTAGGTATCATCCCCTTTTGTCTCAGTTTCCGAACTGCTTCTCTCAAGTGTTTCGGTTGCACGGGTCCACTTTCTCCGTATCTGTCCATCACATCTAAACCTTCTTCCACCAGCTCACCAACGAATACTTTGGCAATACCAGACATTGCTATCACAACATTTTGGGAAACAGAATTTCCCGTTATGGTCTGCATCAATCTTTTAATCGCAGCTTTGGGGAAGGCAGCTCTTCGATACATTTCATATCGGTCCAATTGGTCTTCGGTAAAATTTGAAACAAGAACCTGCATTTTTTCTCGTTCCTCTTCCTCAACATCCCGTCGTGATTTCGCTGCTTCTCGAAGTTTAATCATCTCTTCCTCTTCGGGTGTAGCTGAGGTTTGCGCCGATTCTTTTTGGTTTTGTTTATTAGTGGATGTTGCATCATGCTTGCCCTGCGATAAGGTCTCGGCTCCCAATATCGAACTTTCAGATCTACCAGCTTTGGACGACCCCGGTTGATCATAATTGGTTTCATTTTTAAGAATATCTGATTCCTTTGAAGATTTGTCCGGACATGTCCGAGATGGCAAGTGTAATATTGGTCCCGGTAACGCTAAATCTGACAACAAATCTGTAGAGTCCATACCTTGATGTTACGACGCCTGCAAATAACCATGAATATGTTTAATACTTCTTCTCACAAAGTGTAATAGTAAATAGTATGAATTTTGATTTATTTTTTAATACCGATAAAATTAAAGAGAAGCATTTGTTTAGTATTCAAAGGATTATAAAGCTTGCTTGTATATATATCTTGTATATATCTTGCTTGAGTCCTACTCAAGCAAGATAATCTTCAGAAGAAATCCATTCAAGCCATTCGGAAGACAAACGGTAAATACAAAAATCTATTTGCATTCATTCAAGTTTTTTGTGTAATAAGGACTGCACACTTCCTAAGGCAATCCCAGGAGTGTAACTATGATGTTCCGAATACTGATTCGTCTGAGTCCATCAACTAGCTTGAGAACACGGTTACACGTTTCGTCGCAAGTTGCGTCATTTGAATGGTCGACCAATATGCGAATTTTCAATCGCCTGTCTTCACACTTACTTACTCCGCAGCCCAACATGAAACTGTGCGATAAGAAGAGGTACTATCACTGTACACGCTCACCAAATTGCAATGGAATTGGTACCCACCCTTATAGGGCAAACAAATGAAGTGTGCTCCAAAATCTGAAAATTCCATTTTTATGCACTTGGCTTACGAAAAATGATTGTCTGACCGATGGTGTGAACCAAACCTCACAAAATTTGGTAGGCATTCCTAAAAACGTCTGATAAACGTTTGTTTAAAGTTTGAGTCTCTTATCTTATTGATATTGCTCATACCGATAATCAGCAATCAGTTAATGCTGAAGGCCCCACGTAGTCCTGGACTATCTTTACACGGGCTACCAATGCCACAAATTTTGAAATACATATTGTATTATTACTAAATCTGTTCGCCTTGAAATTACGAACAAATAACTCCATTGAAGTATAGGTGTTGTAAGTATACTTTGGCACAAATGGGAGTGTATCAAATGACCGAGAGTTAAAAATCCAACAACATTTGCATGCCAAACGAAATTTTCAAAGCCCTCAAAAATGGTCGTGTGAAACTCTGAAATGTTGACTCTGTGGTTCAGTTCAAAGTTCACCGTAAGACCGGAACTACAAATTACAGTAAAATATTTGGATGGCCTCGCACAAAGCGGACTCCACTCCAGCCATATGCTCAAAATAGTCAGACTATTTTGGCGAATTCAAAGAAATCCTCGATGTACAGCGAAGAATACCACCTACACCAATAGCAATAGCACCTACCAGATAGGGCATTGAGGGACGACCTACATAATAAGGCTTTCAAATGAGGGACTTGCCACTTCTTTAGTCAATGTAATGTAGAAAATGGGCTGATTCGCAGTCATTCGAATTCGACCAATGGCCGTCGGCGGCAGCGGACTTGAAGCTTTCCCACCTACCCTCTTCCAAGGGGGGCACCGAGCACTGGCGTGGCCAGGGGGTCCATGTTAAAGGGATATACTCAGCTTAAAATTTAGGGGGATGCTTTGTTAATGGGGTATATTCAACAACCATTCAGGAGTGGTGGGAAAGTATGATTTGAATGAGTGTACCGAAGTCTTCACAGCACAGTGATATTACAAATAGTTAAGTGAAGTATAAAGTGGACCTTTTCCTTCTGTAGCGAGGTATGAAGTGGAATGAAGTGAAGTACAAGTGGGCATTACATTTGTGTGTGAAGCAGTGAACGCCTTTGGACGTCCAAAATGACTTTTAGATGGCCACTGTCTAAAAGTGTCCAAAATGTCCCAAAAAAATTTGAGACTCAGTCAATTTTTGGAATAACTAGTATGTAAGGCAGTAACTGAAAGACAATTTTTGTCCGGAGGTATTTAATTTTGTAAAAATTACGTCTTCGAGTAGTAATTAATTATTTAAATAATTAATAACTAGAGCCAGGGAAAGAAGGCAAATGAAGTTGAGCCGGTTAGGTCGAATTCTACAGGGTGCCTATTTAGCGTTTTAGTGCCTACACCTAGGCATCGCCTATTCCTGGGTTTTTGGCCAACATGGGTCAAATGAATGCTTATTTTCGAATTTTAGTGCTTATAACGCAAATTCCCGATTCCTTCAAATGCTTATTTTAAGATGTTAGTGTCATTTAATTTTTTTGACATTTTTACGAATTTCTCCAGAAAAAGTTTTTTGCTTAAAAAAATTAAATTACTTTATCGACTCTCAACTTTAAATAAAAATGAGAAATTTTATATAGCCTTTTAGATACTATATAATTTTTCAAATGCATTTTCAAATTTTTAGTGCTTATTTAAGTGCCTATATATCGACAAATAGACATAAAGGCTTTTTTGCCTATTTCCTTGAAAACATATTTTTTCACAAAATGAATAACTTGGTATCTCCGGAGACTCCGGACAAAAATTAGCTTTCAGCTGTACGTTTAGCTTTACATACTAATTATTACACAATTTGACTGAGTTCTGTAATATGTCACATTTTATCAGTGTTAATATATATTACCTAGCAATTAAATCTTGGGCTATTACCCTCATGTGACTGAGTTCCCTTAGCAGGTGACCTTTCTTATACCGAAATAAATAAGTAAATGTTGTTTGTACTTAGTACATATATAGGCAAATTGATCGCATATATAGAATGCCCGCTGATTTTGCGTTACTGTCCGATTGTGGGTAGAAAGTAGGAAGCTAAGATTTAGCAAACATGGTGTAGCATTTAAAGAAGAAAAGTTTGCAATTTTATAATGTGTACCTTTATTATTTATATTGTGCCAGTGGGGAAGGGGGTACCAGTCTGCCAGTGCTGCTAGCAGATTGTATACAGAAAATGATGTGGAAACAAAAATTACACTTTTCACTGAAAATACATTCACTGTTTACCACACCAGAAGTGTATAAACGTATATTGTTGGTGAATTATTTGTGATTATGGAAAACTTAACAGTAAACTAGATATTTACAAAAATCTCTAAAAATAATGTCTGTAAAGAGCTCGCGGGGAGACATACAAATTGTAATATAACACATTTCCTATTGCGGGAAATTCATTTTTGCTAATTGATAGTCATTCCATGAAGGTAGAAGAATTCTTAATATTCCAAACATCAATAAATATTACACGAAAATATATTTTCTTAGTTTTTATGTAGATCATCGGTTGCTAAAAAAATTGGTCCAGCTCCAGCTAGACTTTATTTGTTCCTTGCCGTGAGATTGTGTATGGATGTTTTGCTAAATTGCAAAAGCTCACTTTTAAAGTACAGTCTTTCTTGTTTACAGCACAGATTATAACATCCTTCCGTGAATTTTATATCCATTACCGTAGAGGTGGCCAGGTGATATTATAAAAGCTCACCAATACTCGAACAACGACCCTGGACACATCTGCATCATTTCATTATTAACGATTTTGGAAAATATGTTTTGTTGTATTCTTTCATTTTCGCTGTGTTCTATCGGAATATTAGTTGGTGTTGTCGTTTTGTACGACTTTTTCAAACGCTTTAGTAAATCTAGAGCAAGTTTAGCTGGTCAGCATGTTGTGGTAAGTCTGGTCTATTTAAAATTCAAAGTACCACTAATTTTAGAATCTAATTAGACTAATCCAACCTCCTGGCAACTTTGAGCCAGGATACGGTTGGCAGTTAGTTGCATGGATTTGGATGAACAGACTACCGTTATCTAATTATGGTTCTTTTTTACAATGCCAAAATGCCAACAACCAGTTTCAATTTTAGAACACATTTTTGTGGTTAAAAAATTTAAAGGTATACCTTAATTTTATAGATTACGGGGGGCTCCAGTGGAATCGGTAAAGAGGTTGCTTTTCAGGCAGCCAGTAAAGGAGCAAATGTCACCATTCTTGCTAGGGATTTGAGTAAATTAGAAGAGGCTTGTAAAGAAATACGGCAGAAAGCGAAGAAAGATGATCAAAAAATTAACTTTTTTAAAAGTTAGCAATTCACATATTTCTTACTAATTGTAACTGTAACCTGTAACACCATATTAAATATTAATTTGGGTGTGATGCAGCTGATGTTACCAACTACGATGAGACTGAACATGTAATCCAACGATGTGAAGTTGAAATTGGTCCAATTGACATCCTTGTCAACTCTGCTGGGTACGCATACCCCTCTCGCTTAGAAGATATACCGCTCCATCACCTTAAGGTAAGGATATTCGGCCGAATATTACAATTGTAACATGTAATACCGGTATTACAGGAGTAAAATTGTGTTATAATATAATATACCTCTATGGTTATGAGCAAAGCCCGGATAAGCAGACACCCTAAAAAAGGCAAGCATTTAAGCCATCAAAAAGTGGGGGGGAAGCACTTCAATAAGCACTATTAAATTATGACACTGCAATGAGAAACAATGATATAAAGGACATATACTTTTTAGTAGTTTTTAGTCCCTTTATCTGTGTTTAGAGGTGAGTAGGGTAGGGAAATTCAAATAACCGCCCACTCAAGCCCAACTCAAAATCCAAATAAAAAATACCCACCCACCAAAGCCCAGCCAAAATCGAAAAATAAATACCCTGCCCAATTGGAGATGATTGAACAGGGTATACCCTGTTCAATTGGGTACCCTACTCACCTCTGGTGTTTTAAATAGTCAAATATAACAATTACACCAAGAAAATGATACATTTATTACTATACATAAGTAAAAGTGACAAATAACTCCAATTGAGAAACAATGTTCCGCGGTCATACTCCGACGTTTATCGCTAAAGATTAACTTATTCCCTATGCTGCATGCTGAAGATGTGCTCAGGGCTCAGGGTCATAGGGAATGGTCAGGAATGAGAGAATTACTCGAGGCCCTCGAGTCGAGGGTTAGAAAACTATCTACAACTGGTTTCCCGATAATAACAATTTACGCCCTGGCTTCTCATAGAATTGTTCATTCACGATATGCGTTTGTTCGTGTGTTTAGTCCATAAAGTTTTTTTTAAATCATTCGATTTTTGCAAGGCTGATTAAAATATTGGAAGTTTTTTATTTAACGAACTTCAAAATTTCGCAATAATTGCGCCAATTACTAAAACCCATTTAAAGATACTATTATTTTGTTTCCATAAAGTATTGGTTAAAGTCAAATTCAATTGAACCTACCTTACATCTCATTAGCTTTTCCTCCACTATCCTGAGGTCAGGGTATTTGGATTTTTCAATCTAATTTATTAAAACTGTCAACTTTGTGCTGCATTAGCACATTTTTTTACATAAATACAATTGGCTATATAAATGTATCGTATGTTGGGCAATTTTGAATTGTCGTGCTCAGTAAACAAGGAAATAAATTTCGTTCGCGCAGTTGAAAATGTCACAATGCCATCAGAACGGTTATTTGTACATTGATGGATTTCGAACTATGTAAAATATACATAGAATAGTCCTGAAGAGACACCGATCAACAAACCCGAAAATGAGCACGTTTAAAGCACAAAAAACCGAATGTAAGCATTTATGAGCACTGAAAACCGAAAATAGGCACTTGTAGGATTCAACAAAAAGCCTCACATAATGTGAATCATGTAAATACAAAGGGCCATAGGAAGAAGCAGATAGACTAAGCATTTGCCTGCTTTTCTCTCTATGAGTGAAGACCTGAATGACGAAACATTGTATGCCATGACTTTTTTTTTTATTCCGCAGGGAATGATGGATATTAACTACATGGGGTCAGTTCATGCTATTCGCAGTGTACTTCCGTCAATGAAATCACGAAGAAAAGGAAAAATAGTTTGTGTTTCATCTATTGGAGGTTTGGTCGGATTGTTTGGGTACACTGGATATTGCGCTTCAAAGTTTGCTCTGCGTGGGTTTGCAGAAGCCCTTCAAATGGAAGTAAAGCCTTTCAATATAAGTGTAACATTAAGCTTTCCTCCTGACACAGACACTCCATGTTTGGCTGAAGAAAATAAAATAAAACCAATAGAAACCAAGATAATCGGTGATACTGCTGGAGTCTTTCAACCTGCACAAGTAGCAAAAACTTTGTTAGATGATACTTTGGTATGTTTAAATACATATAATGAACTACCGATTACAAATATTACTTTATTGTTTTTAATTACGCAAGTATTGTATGTATGTAGCACTAATTCCCCTATACGTTAATTTTCTGTTTAGGCTGGAGATTTCTTCAGCGCGACCGGATTTGATGGTAATGTTTCTACTATAATGTGTGCAGGCATGTCCCCAATGTCATCTTACTTAGGTCTTATTGTTCAGGTAAGCATTGGCAAGTTCAATCTTTGCGTAAAGCACAAATCAATTAACAATTATAATTTCATTCTGATAATTATGAATGAAGGTGCTGTTCACGGGAGTTTTACGTTTGGTGGCTCTTGGGTACAATTGCTACTTTAACAATATTGTGGCTAAATGTGCCTCACAGAAGGAAAAGGAAAAACGGTCCCAGTAAGGAAACATCTCGTAGTAAATATCAGAGCAGATAATTTTGTAGAAAATACCCAATTCTTCTCTCTTCTCTCATTCATCTGTGCAAGCACTGCAAGCACTGCAAGTATTAAAATTATTATTACATTCCATAATAATGAAGTGACTCGTGAACATCAACATATGTGGTCTCTTTAAAACGTTTGAAAGAACAAGCTGTGTTCAAATCAATACATATTATAATCAGCTTTGTTTCCCGAGCACATTTATCTACTACCAATTCAATCTTGTAAACGCTTTTGTCTTGATGCACTCCGGCACAAACAGTTACAACTCGGGGTTTCCTAAAAAGTGAAGGTTCCAATCAGGTCTCTCCAACCTAAGCGTTGACATTTAAAAAAATCAAAACCAATGAAATTCTGAAAGTGTTTGAATGTCCGACACTGTTGATGATTCCAATGATTTGTTCAAATGCGTATATTTTGTGATCACACTGCTTACCCATATTTCTATATTATGAGAATGTTTATTCTCAATGATATTTAGTGTAACAATAATGTAATCGGTAATCATTATGATGCAGTAAAGTTTAACAATCCTCTAATTTCTTTAGTTACAAGTTTTTACTCCAAATTCATGTAAAAATCTGAAGTGTTCACAACTAAATATAGAACACATTTTAAGGAAACGTAACTTATTGGTTTATATTTCTATTTGATGTTTACTTTAAGGATTCTTCCGCATCAAACTGAGCGTATTTGTTAAAAAGTGGTAGAGGAAACATTAAAATTAAATAGATGAGGGTCACATCAAGAAACTGTACCATAAATTGAGGAGTAATTTGAAACAGTTCTGCTGGAGAAATCACAACCGGGTTTCGGTGCGAACAATTCATCCACAGTGTTCTTACCTACAATGTTTAAATCCAATATGTATAGTAATATTTTGATTTTAGCAATAATTGTTACACATAAAACTTACAAAATCTCTTTCTGCTGGCAAACGGTTGCCAACAATTCCTCGGCGATACAGAACTGCATTGTATTCCAAAATCTAGAGTAAGACAATTGTATAAGAAAACCAATCCTAAATCTAATATTTTTTGGCAACTCCAAATGCAAAAGATGATGTATCGTCTACCTTGGTGTACACTTGCGCAGCGATTATACTAACGTATATACAAGAGAGAAATGTTGCTATGATGTGGCCGAAGAGGACTGTAGTGGTGTAGACAAAACGCTTTTCACCATGTATCACAACATGAGATGCGAATGCTTCTGGATGATACTGCCTCTCATCCGTTCCAAAGTGCCGTGAAATTACGTAAGATTCGACAAGAAATCCTGAAAGCTGGAAGATATTAGAAGTAGCGGTGTTTTATAGATAATTCTGTGGACAACATCATTTTCTTTTTCTCAACCGTCTTTCGGGGTGGGATTAAGTCCGATATTATTTTGACCAACAATAAATTTTAGAAAAAAATATGTTCTTATGTGCACAACCAACGCCGTTTTTCGCTGCTTTTCCACCGCGCTGCGCCACGCCTCTAAAGCCAGGTCCTAAAATACGCCGCAACGACCCCCCAAAACTCCTCCAACTGTTTCGAAATTTAACCACTGTATAAATCAGCGGAAATGCAGAAAAAAATTTCCCATAATTGTGTTGGCACATTATTACACACTAGACAGATTGATCTCAATGTTATAAAACACTATAGTTGTTTGCTGTTTGTGTTTGTATTTGTTATTCTATAGTTGTTTGAGTATTGTGTTTCCACTTCCAAAGTGGTACTTACTACTGTGTGTGCGAAAAAGGGGGAGAAAATTTGAAAAGTAGTATTAGAATTAAAAAGGGATAACGTCGATAGGATCCTAAAAATACTACCAAATAGTGGCTTACCTGTATGAAAAAGTAAGTAGCAACTCCCCAACCACCAATTGTGTTGGACCTTCGGACGATCGTGCTTATACTGTAGTAATCTTTGAACATGTTGACAAAGTCTGTACGCACATCCGGAGTGTTTTTTTCAGATTCTAAAAACAAATACGAGAACAATGAGAGAAATGTATATTCGACTAGAATCAATTAAAAACGTGTGTACATATAATGAAAGCCCACCAAGTTGCAAGCACAATTCCATCCTTCGAGCGGAGATATGAAAGGCGTTTTGAAAGATTCTGCACATTGTCAGAAAAAGCATCATATACAATCTTGAAGCCACAATTGCGTACGAAATCACTATCAAGCCATATGGAGCAAAATCCTACAAAACATCAATGTAAATGCAATTAGTGTAAAGTAGCAAAACGATGAAAATTCGTAAATAGATACAGTAAATAGGTCACAAATTAGTTTGTACGTCATATCGCGGCGTTAAAAGTTTCTCCCCATTCACGGTTACATGTTTGGATACACGTGGATCAGTAGTTTTATAAATGGGACGCAAAAGCATTCTGTATAAAAGAGCACTGGTGGCATAAATCCAAGGAATCTCATCCTTTAGAATGTACAATCCCGCAATCAGCCCCAATGACATTACCAGAAGAAATGCATTGCCAAAGATCACCGGTAGTAATCGCCACGTTAGGTCCATCTTTGTTGTTTCTGCCACTTGAATCAGGTCCTTGATGAAATTTGTGACTTGCAGGGACTTGACAACAAATTCCGTACTCGAAATGGCAATATGTAGAAGCATCATCCAAAATATAACGTAGCCCAGCCAAAATCTATCCGCCATATCGAATTCAATACTACGAAAGCATATGAAATCAATCATTCTGAGTACAACGTAATCATTTAATCGTGACAATTGTGATTGAAATGACGTTTTTCTTAGACACAGCACCCCAAAAATAGAAATTGTGTATAGGTAGATGATAGTTGGCACTATTATCTAACTTTAGATAATCTACTTGAGTAAAAACTAAATGAATAATTCGACTACATAATTTTTCTGGTTTTTGGCCAAACCTTTTCTTCTGATTCTCCTTTGTCAATTTACTGTTATCTTGGCTAACGAGATACATTCCGGCTCCGATCCAGATAAAAAGTACCCAATTCAACACACAAACGATCATTGAAATCCAGAGAAACGGATAGGTGAGACGTAGGCGAATTAGTATACCTTTTTTCTTCCGGTTAAAAAATAAGAAGGGTAGTTGTCCTAATAGTAACATGGGAAACATTATAAATCGAAGACGACTGTAGAGAAGAAGATTGCATTTCCCGACCGGTAAAGCTGAACTGTAGAGAGTAAAAGGATAATTGTGCAAAGTTTAAAACAATACCAGTTACATTCATGACAACTTTTGGCTTATTACTCTGCTCTATTAGTAATCTTTTAAGAAAATCATATGTAAAATGTATCCTATATATTTCTGGAAGAAACATATAAAGGTCACATCATCTTGAATAAGTACCTACTACTATTAGTACTAATAATTACTGTGTGATTCGTTTTACAAGGGATATGACTAGGACTGGATTTCGATAGGATTTGAATTTTATAGGATTTTGGTATGATTTGATTCTGATATGTAGAGTTCTGATTCTGACAGGTTTTGATCTAAATTGTAATATGATTTGATATCGATACGTATGGATTGATGTAATTTTTCTAATGCTTTTAATGTAATTTGGTGTAATGTAATTGAAATTGCAAAAATTGATTTTATACGAGCTATTATGCATTTACACATATATGAATTCTGTACCAATATAATAATAAGAAATAAACAAATAATTACTCTGTTTTTTTATTTCTGCGCTTTCGCTGAGCAACAGCAGCAGCTCTTATTGCATTTGTTGCCTTTTCATGTTTTTCCTTCGATTTTTTCTTGTTCCGGCTTGCTTCGTTCTTCGATTTCCCAAATTGGAAACTACTATTTCTGTCTCCATACTGCTTCCTCGTGCTTCTACAAATAATTTGTAAGAATTGAATGGAAAAGGTGTAAAGATAATAATTATAAGCAATAGATGTGTGCAATATTATTACTAATAGTAAGGATATGTTTCTTTGAGAATTGAGGTCATGTACCTTTGTGACATTGGAAATAGTAAACCGTGGGTGAAATGAAAATTTATTTATCTCTGCACCTTAGACTTTTCTCATGAATGTATGCTTATTATGCAGATAATACACAGTGGTTTACAGATGTCAAAATATGTTTAAAAGAAAAAAACATTCGTGACAACATTTCATGAAAAAACAGTTGCCAACTTGTCGCACAATTGAAATACGATGTATCGATGGAAATGAAATACAAATTATTTGAACAATCAAAGTAATAAAATAGTAATAAGCGATTCGGTATAACGCAAATGGCCCCCTCGCCAATTAAAACGTGTGATATACCCATCAACATTTTTGTTACAATCACGCAAAACTATGGAAAATGTTGCTAATTCAACATAAAGTAAGCACAGTCCTATCACTAAGGGCAGCTGACCTGTTCTTAATGTACTAAGCATAGAGTAAACATGGTCAATTCTGATTATTTATTGTTAGTTTCAATACGTGTATATCTGTAGCACAGATACAAACACGTTTACGTTTTCCGCTTTCACCCTGTATCGCTTTATAATTGCATTGTGTAGGACAGGATCAAGTGCTTTACTAAAGAAAAAACACTCTTTGCAGCACCAATTGAGACTGAAAACTTCGTATTGCTTGCTCAGAAACTAAAAATTGTAAAGAGTAGATATTTGCTGCGTTTGTAAATGTTTGTTGGGTAGTAGAATTAGGCTATGTAACTTTTATTACAACTATTAAAAGTCATCTCTGTAGTATATAATAGTAGCTTGTTTTCATTGAGAGAGTAAACATCACTCTATTTATTGCTCCATATGCTGAAGACTTCCTACTTCTGATTCTGTAGCTTAAGCAGACAGGGTGCTTAAAATAAATCAAATTTTTATTGAAATTTAGTTTTTCATGAATACCTTGAAAGAAATTTCTGCATATTGTACTCGTATATTGTTTATAACCAACGAAACCAATATTGCATATTAGATATCATCGGTATACGGTGAACTCGTCTTACTTTTATGGAGACTCATCTTATGATAATAGAAATTCGGGAAATTAAATACACCATTGGAATTAGCGTAAAAAACTGTACTAGAAAAGTTCCATTTGCCCACCCAATGGACCATTTAATATCTTCAAATCGATGTGTGAAATACATGACGTAAGATAATTGCTCTGTACAATTTGTATGTATCTGTATGCGATAATAATAATTTGGTGCAGTCATATTTCAATTCTGTACTCAATTACAGGGTTGAACAACTTGCTGTATTCAAACGGTCCGAGATTTCGCTAAAACAGAAATGCTTTCTTCGAGAATTTTTCAGGAAGCTGTAAAAGATGTTTCTTTGGAAGCAATGGCGAGAATCTCTGAATGTAGTCAAGCGTAACATTGATAACTACAGATCGACTACATCTTAGGATTCTAATTATTAAGAATGATTATTGACTCATCTCCATCTCAATTTTAATGATTATTGACGTTATATGATGTGACTGTTTTGTAAGTAAATATTTGTGACAATAAATAATACAAATTGTAATAAGTAAATAAAATTTTCTGCATCTGCAGTTTCAGTATATACATACCATATTTCATAGATATGATATACGAGTGTACTATCTCGAAGACGAGTTTGTAAACATTGAAGACGAGTTTACTTAAAAGTCGATTTGAGCGAGTTTACTAACATATATTATACACAAATCTATATAATCATCCAAAGATCCAGACAGTGTTGTATTGGTTAGCAGTCTTACAATTAGTAGTGCTTTTATGTATTACAAGTAAGATTTTATAAATCTTTGGTTGGTGAATTGTGTTTGACCTTTGACCGGGATTCAATAAGGCGACAACAGATGTAAATATGTAGAAGAAAACTGAAGAAGTACATATGACCTTAATTCCTATTCTCCTACATACAAAGTTATACAATGAAGTAGCCAATGGTGAAAGCGCGTTTGAAGATTATTGAAAAAGACTGAGCAAGAGTGAAATTTTAACCAAACAATATTTAATTTTCCATTACATTTAAAATTCCACACACTCATTTCATTCAATTTCTTCAACACCCTGTATTCATTTGACAGGTTTCCAGGCTACAATACGGAATGGAAGGGGACTCGAATAGTGCCATCCTGTTGCAGTAAGCTATTATAAGTGCAAACTGGGGCTGCGTTCTAAGTTCTATTACTAAACTCAAAAGGATTATTATTTTTTGCAAATTGTGATACCTTAACCTCTTTAGACTGCAATATAATAGAATGATCATTATCATGCATTTTACTGCATCCAGGTATACGAGGTCGATGCAAAGGAGTAGCATCATGCAGAGCGAGATAAGAATTTTACTATTGTAGCTATAATAAATTCGTAATTGAAGTTTTGTAATCCTAAGGAAAAACCAATGGTGGCGTGGCTGAAACTTCTCAAGTTCATTGGTTCACAAATGCATTGAACGTTTATCGCTATCGCGTACCAAAAGCGTCTTACAGTGAAAGAAAATAGCGTTTGTCTTCATTATGGAAAAACATCATCAGGTTACACGATACACTACTACAAATGTCTGTTGGGAACTCTATGAATTTCCGACTTTAAATATGATCGATTACGTCAATTCTGCTAATGACAGCAAAACTAAATTGGTACCTTTACGCAACTTATCCAAACATCTATTAGTACCATATATCTGTATTTGAAGTGTGTGAATGTAAATTCATATTTTTTGTATTTGTTCTTGCCATTTTTCACAATATAAAATTATAATATAAATTATACTCGTGTGAAATTTAAAAAATTCAATTTCATCTAATCATTAGATCCCTGAAGTTTGTGCGATCACACCACCATTTTTCTCTTACCTACCTATGGATGTATATAACTGTATCTTACCTGCGTGCTCAATTTTAAATGTTAAGTATCCTGTTTTCTTCCTGTGCTCCTGTACCTATACCTTCTGTCTGTGTTCAGTGGAAGAACAACCTCCCGCTTCCCCATCTTGACTTAACAATGTATTTGCCCTGAAGTCAGAAAAAGACGCAGCAGCTATGTTGAATTACGTTCTGTGTATCGGTTGTGTGTAGCTGCAGTAATAATTATTGCAGAACAAGTAATACTATACAACCGAATCGACCTGTGAGGTAGGGATGAATTTTCGAGAGAATTCTGAAACCGTCACGAACATGGATAAAGTTATTTAGTGTATCTCTTGCGTCTATACGTATTCTGACTAATTAATCATTTCAGTTTTTTATCCGCATCTGATATTTTCTTTAGAAAGCGATTTTTATGAGTTAGTGTATACTCCTGGATTGACATTCCTATCTACAGAATCTGTAATCCAACTATTCAATTCAATATCGTTAAACCTAAAACACCAGGTCAAAATAACATCAAAACAGACAAAAACCCATGTCATAATTTGAAATTATGCTTTTTCACTCGCAGGTTGTTACAATGTCGAAATGGCAACACGTGCTTTCTGAGCGATGAGAAAACCTGTCTCCCATCTCTGGCGTCTGCGAGTACCTTTTTCTGCCTGCATACTTGTACACACTCGTACACAAAAAGCCACGAGTTCATTAAAGTTAACCATTGTGTACGTGAACATTTCATCTACCTGTTCTGAGACTGTGTTTCGGCTCACGTATTATTTGTACGCATCCGAACAGGTAGTATAGTGGTCGGAGACAGGGCCAATCCACTTATCCAGTCGAAATAATTTTTTGAAGTATAGGTAGACAATTACATACGTACACCTACTGTTGCAAGATATGAATTTTTGTCACAGGTAGTAACACTAACACTGGTTCCTAAAATTTGGACATTCCAACGACCTAAACATAGCTGGTATTTTGCTGTTGTACATATCTCATACCACAATTAGTTTACCGATCGTCGGAGACAAGTTTCCTTCCATCGAGGAATTCCACCCTATTTTATCAACTTTCGCTTCCAACCGTCTTACATGAGTAGGTACTCACAATCAGTTATTGTGTGTAAAAACCATACCATTCATATAGCTACCTGGGTCAGATTTTAGATTCAGTGAAATAAAAGTTATTCTCACTCGTAGACGTAGACGCGTTTTTGTTAAAGTACTGCTGCAATTGTTGTTATCGTGTCCACATAAATATGTGCGTTGGTTGTTCGTGCTTCTAGTGCATGTACCTAATAGCATCTTCATGTTGACTACAGTAGGTACAATTTATGGTTACGCTATGCTACAATAATGCGTTCCTGAAACATCGAGTGATTGTATTGTGTGTTCAGTGGTGTATGGGATGTTGTGGAGCGTGGACCTTTCGCTAGTAGTTCTTCCAATCTTGCCATCAGTTCACTACCCGCTGCTATCTTCATTCAAATTACACAATAAGTACAATTTCTGTTGACTTACCACTAGACTACTTCATTTGGATCACTAATAATATTGTACATCACCACTTTATGATTTTCTCTGAAACGGATATCTACTGATTTTGAAACGGAAACTTGTTCACGTAGTCAGTTTCCACCTCGGACTACAAAAAATACGACATCCTTTCGTAATTATTCGAGAGGAGTAGGCTCCTGTGCACTGGAAACACAAATTACAGTGCGCAGTTGTTCACAATGCAAAAGTTACCCTCGGTAGTTTTGGGTGTGGGGTTTGCAATACTTGTGTCTGCTGCACTTCTTGGACTCATCATTGTCCCAAGCATCATCAACAGCAAAATCACCGAGGTGAGTTTTCTTTTTTAGTATTCAGTATTACGTAGCAAAGCGGAAAACCACCCAATTTTAAAATATTAAAATATTCAAAACTAAGATTTTAAAATGGGATGGATAAGTTAACTGTGACAATGATATTATTTGTAGAAATAATTAGATTTTAGTGCAATGTTTGCATGTTATGTGACCATTGTAGTCTTAAACAAAGGTGCCCCATTACAATTAACACTTTCAGTTTACGTTTCCTGTGTAAAGTGTAATATGATTTGTCCTTGGTTACGCAGCTCATGTATCGCTCGTAGGAAGAAGTGACGATATTAATCGAACCACTTCTCCGTCAAAGGCAAAGGATTTTTTCAGCTCGGTTTTTGCATGACGCAGTGAAAAACTTCGTAGTTCAATAAAAATTAGACAGCACAAAGCATTCAATTTTATTTGCGTAAGCGAAACATGATTTACAGCATTCGTGGTAGTATGGTGTTACTGGACAATGGTGTCTACTATTGAATAGAAATTTAGCTACCTTGGAAAACTTCTCAAGCACATGGTATGTACACTGGAATTCATCACCATAAGGCTACGAATTGTGCAACAAGTAGAGGAGGTGCACTCTGCACTTTTTCCTTTTACAAAAAATGTCATAAGCCATAACATATAACATATATTAGCTGAACGATGTATTGCTGCGGCATGTCGCAGGCAATGTGCGCCTGCACACAATGGTAATTCCCATGTAAGTAGTAATTGGTAATTAAGTCGCATGATGAATAACAATTTTTTGTTAGCGTTGTTTATTATAAGACAATTCATAAATTCACTCGTTTCAATATGGTAGTGGTAGTACTGTACACTACGTTCATTAAATTATGGAATAAATGAATATTTACTAGATACGCATTGAGTGTTAGCTATTATATCTAACTGCCAAGCCAATAACCACTTGAATAAAAGTTCAGATGACAGAGAGTACCAAGATCTAAATAGTATTTGCATGTAGGTACACTTAAAATGAGTGGCATAACATAGTAACATAACACCTATCTTTTTGGCCGACAACGTATTGTTAATTAGTTAGGGAGAAACCCTGATGTTCAAACCATAACAGCATCGAATCATTTTCTTGCAAAAATACTTTGAAGCTAATGTGCAAAATGTGTCAATATTCTCATTTTGCATTACAGCAAAAACCGAACTGGGTTACGTAAGCATTAAATAGTCATTAAGGCAAATAACATCAACAAAACGTTCAAATGTGCTGTGTCATCTTGCATATTGTTATACAAGAGTGAATTTTCCAGTCATTCCCTGTTCCGAAGGCGAAGGAGGTATTATATTGGCTGTGGTTTCACATTTTATTCACTCATGAAGTCAGCAATGTTTATGTCCGCACGACAAATCAATGGAGTGTTACAATGAATTTCAAAGTGTTAAAAGAAATGCATGCTTGCTGCGCAGTTTTCGAATTGAATTACGTCGAAGAAGCCATTTTCAGGCTTCTTCAGGCGAGAGTGAAGTTTTTCAATACTTTTTGCTAATAGTCTTCTGTTAGCACTTGAAAAGGGTTTCCAATTCTGCACTTTTAGTGAGACACAGAAAATACTTTTTTTAACTCAACATCTATTATGCAATACTTTCAGTGTAGTTCCAAAGGATAAAATACAATTGTAATAAATTTCTAGAAATACATAAACTCATTTAGCTGTTCAACAGTTCAATAATACCGTAACGGTTACAGAATAGGGTGTCCCTGCGTTACAGACCTGCTATTTCTGCAACATTTGACAGCTATTTAAATACTAGTAGTAGTAATGTATCTATATCTGTATTTGCAAATTTTCCATAAAAACGAACTATTTGTACATATTCGTAGATTTATTGTGGTTCTCACAATTAGTTGTATACATCGATACTTTACGTCGCTCAAAGTCGAGGGTATCAAACTTTGTCCCCGTTACCTAATACTGACGATAAACTCGGGAGAACTCGCTACCAAAACGATATTTCCAGATGACAGCCTTTTAACATTTCCAGTTGGGCTTATCGCAACCTGAATAGAGAAAAATTGTCTACAAAAATGATTGACTTCCTTGTACTCTTTGTTTTCATAGCTGAAGTCGCACCGTAGACTCTAGCGACACCCCGTAGTATTTTTATGATAATGTGATACGCATTATGTGTCAATGCAATAACAGTTTATCTCAATAATGATTTCATTATTCATAATCTTTGGGTTCACGAGGAGCCTGTACCTCCATAATATCGTGTATGCAATACACACATTCAATGCTTTCCATTTTCCATTCATATGGCTAAAACGTATGCTGTTGAAACACACGACGCCATTGCTATTACTCAATATTGGTTTCAATAGTCAGCAGGTGGTCCAATTGTTATTGCTAAGTTCAGCGGACCTTTTCTTATTTCCATACGTCGATGTCTACTGTAGTGTGTCTGTATGAAACTAATTATTAGACATTTGGAAGCAATGGACTGATATTGCAGGATGTCTTAATTCTCCACCGACACGACACTATTTATCCACATTCACTCCACCACTCCCTATTCTAATTCTAGAAATTTCTTATTTGAATGAGGTTTTCTCAATTATTAATTTTCATTATACGGTCAATGATACAAATTTGTTGAGAATGTCAATACCGTGCTATCTCTATCTGTTGTACCAAATTGGTACTACCAATTGGTTTTACCATTTTATATGTTGGTTTGCAAAAATGCCACTCCATTTGAACGGTGAATGTACGTATGTATGGTTTCGTCATAACGTATTGTATGAATAGGTTTATTTGTACTTATAAATACTAAGCTTAAAAAATATTAATGAAACGTAAATGATAATGACAAGCGCAGAATATTTGCGGGGTAGTTGCGAGGTAGCATTCGGAATCCCTCATGCAAGCAGCCATACCACGAGTAGACTGTCACTGAATGAAAATGAAATGCACGTTGATATTTAGATATTGATATGATGATAGATTTAATCGTTTTCAAATGGTATAACTGTCTAAAACTAAAACGGTGGTGCATTTATCTCACAATGAAAACAATCCACAACGTACATAATTATTATTTTCTGGTGATTGTGTTTGATGTAATCATATAATAATTATACAGTGTAGTAGTAGTAGTGTATATTGTCACGAAGGCGCCATTGGCATTGACTTTGTAACCGACACAGATGTAAATCTAAATTATACATAATTACTGTTCTGTACACAAACAGTATAGAGGATTAAGTGAACACGAAGTCTACCCTCAAATTAAGTGTGCGTATTCAAATTATAAAAAGTAGTTTAGGAACGAGGAACTAATAAAAGAGCCTTACATCCGGTCGTACACGTGCGTCACGGAAAAATAAGGAAATATGCTCATGGGACGATTGAACCACATGGTGTTTTCTACTCATAAACAATTTAATTTTTCTATGAAAAGATACTGTGAATCTATTTACCAAGTTAGAATTGTTCAAATACACTCACGCCACCATGAACATAGTGCTTTCTACTATTTATGTGAATATTGCTTTCAATGACATTGAATAACTGTTACATTAAACGCAGTAGAAAAGAAACGTAATTTTTTTATTGTGACAAGTTTAAAATATATTTCTGTAAGAGAGTGCATTTACTTTGTGCTGCACCGCAAGACTCCTCCTAACAAAAAATTAAAATATAATATAGAACCCCATATATATTGCATACCGATAGATACACATATACTATTTTTCTTTGTATAGAATATATCCCGAATGGCCACGCCTTCCTACATTTACTTAAACTGAAAGTCTTTTATGTATGGAGTCGACTGCATCCAACTAACAGACAATGTATTATTGAAGAAATCGTTTTTTTGGTTGTAGTATACATAGCGAATCTAAAAATCTTGTTGTGAATCAGTTTCTAAAAAAATGAAGAGCTTTGCTGCTTCTGCCATTGCCACAGATGACTTCTTATGATCATTTTCATTCGTTAGTCTGTAATATCAATATACATCTTATGATATAATTTACTGCAACACCACATAGTGCCTACCAGCATTTATTGTGGACGAGTGTGTGTTTGGGAGCGTTGACTCTGACTCTTGAAATGTTCAATTGAATTGAAGCTCATGTCCTCGACCTGCTCCGTTCCCATCCTAGAAATTAAGTAATGGGATAATGGGAATGTAATGTGTTAAGATAGACAGAGTTGTAAAAAGTAGTAAATACACACATAGTAATGGTGATGTCTGGGTCGGAGACATTCACATATTCGCTGACAACGCAACCGGCCAACTGCATTGCGTGGACGACTTTAGTGAACAGACCATTACTTGTAAATGTAATATGTAATAACTTGAAAAGGAAGGATTACTACATTTTCTGTATACAGTGTTAGTGTGTATACATATACCACAATGCAATGAATGGTTGTACAATTGTTGATTCAATTCCGTGCATGTCTCATGCTGCTTTGAAGATGTGAACGAGACACGCCTACATTATCAAAGCTGCGATTCGTGGTTCGCAAAGGCATAGTCGTACCATTTTAGCAACAGTTTGCTGAAAAGTTTGAGGTGAAGGTAATGCAAGGTAAGCGATCCAGTCAGACTGCTTTCTTTGGTTTTGAGAGCTGAACTGAAAATATAATGCGCAGATTATCATTAGGGTTGAATGATTCTTGCCGTAAAATAACCTTCGCGTTCATCCAATATTACATTCAATGTTATTCTTTTACGGATTCATTGTCTGCCTTTGTTCCCTCTTTTCACTCTCTACTACGCACCTATGTATGGAGGAACCGTCAACCGTCAGTGTTCCACGTTTTCCATTTATCCAAATTCAGAAATGAGACTCATTAAATGAATTTTTCTTCAATCGTGTTCACAAATTAAAGGCGACATTTTGGATTCTTTTTACCAAAAAATTTCTTTAGAAACTAATAAACTTAAGGTGGTGAACGATTGTTCATTTTAATTGTGTGTGAAAATGGGTGTGAATGAGCATCCGAAAATGATAAGATATGGGTTTGTAATCTAATGCAATTCATAATACGTACGATTGCTTACGATATCAAAGCTACTAACAGCGGGGTCCCAGCCCAAAACTTTCCTCTAAAAGATTGTACATGTTTCGTATGTGTACATGCATTGTCTGGTAAAATATCTCACCACTTTGCAATGCAATCAAATGATGTCTGGTTAGTTGGAAAACGAGTGGGGTGAATTTACGATTTTTTTTCGCAGTGGGTCATTCTCCATTTGTTTGACTACCTATAAATAACTACAATGTGTGTTACACTGGCTAGACATTTACGCAGAAGACATCGTTCTTCCAAACCAGTTTTACACTTTTTTTGCCTCGTGGCTAATCTTGATAATCATTCATTGTCAGAAACTCCTCAAGCCTTGTGCTATTTAGAATCAGACTATTGATAGTACGAGTATATTGATGTTTTTAAAATTAGAAGCCTAATATAAAATATGCTGAGTCACAAATTTGCTGAATTTTTTATATCTAAAGTGCGGAAACACTCAAAGAAAAGTGATCTAACCAAAGGCTGATTGGTCAATGGTCAGGTGTAAGCTTAGCGACAACTTTCCGAACAAAAGCAGTCACATCAAAATTCGAAACCTATTGTGTTGTATACGGAAAGTCAGTTACTAATTTTTTCTAATAATTGTAGGTATTTACTTTTTCTCTATAAACATATTACGTTTTGTAGAATGTATGTAGTATCGTTAATTGATAGACACAAATTACAATAAATTTTGTTCAAAACGAGTTTAACTAGTAAAACTCACGAGTAATCGGCTTACCGTTTTCACACGGGAAATGCATTTTTAACCTATCCGAAATCATAAAATTCAAAGTTTCTTCTGACAAAGAGTGAGCTGTGAACGAACAAACGATTCGCGAGTGGTGCATCTGCCTTTCTTCAACGTAAGAACTTTGTGGAAACCCTGTATGTTGTAGGTGGTACATTCTGCGTAGGACAATAGCCACTGATTACATAGTACGCATAAGTACTGTCGTAGTAGTTCTTATTGTTAGTTTTGTTATGGGTATACAATAATATACCTCTATGCAAATTACATGTACTAGTAAATTCGCTAATCCATATTTACACTCCGAAGGTCACTATGAACAATGTTTTCGTGCTGGAAAACTAACATCTTCCTTTTAATAATTCTAATAATATTGTTATGTCATGCGTTATGCTCTCAAACGTGTAATACTAAGATGTTTTAATGGTTACATATAATAATGTGGATCCAAACTTTTCCATTACATATATTCCTCACCGTTGTAATTGTGAGGAACAAAGGATATTTAGTATTCCTTTTTGCTGTGTAAGTGTATTAAAAATAATGTTTACATTTTGCATAAAGAACAAAATTGAATCTCTTATTATCCTTTATGCAGAGTAACAATTACACACATATCTTGGTAGGAATATAATTAGTAGTACATTAGCAATGCACCCTTTACACCAAGTAGTCCTTGGTGCAAGAGGGAAGTGACGTTATATATGCAAACACAATTTTTTCCCAGAGCGGCTCACTGGGAATTACATTTATGTTCTTATTTATGTGAATATGTGTGGGTAGTGGGTATCTACTTTGAATTTGAATGCAACTACCTTTGTATAAGTATATTACAGAAACATAGTAAATTATCACCTTTGAGATACGTATTGTACATAAGATTACTGCACGTGTGCTAATAAACACATCTTTAACATGATCACATCACCGTTACTTTTTATTATAGTGCGAAACGATCTCGTTCCACAGATTAGATAATGAAGATGTCCTTGGTAGAATGGTATCCTTGTAGTAAATCAGATTGTCTAATAAGCTATAGTATTTAATGTGAAATTTAATTTCACGTGTTTGTTTATGTTTCAGAAAGTACGGTTAGTCGAAGGATCCGAAACTTTCAAAAGATGGCAAGAAGTTCCTATACCTATTCACGTCAAATTGTACTTATTCAATGTGACCAATCCCCAAGAAATTTTACAAGGGAAAAAGCCAATCCTTCAACAAATTGGCCCATACGTTTATCAGTGAGTAAAATGCACAATCAAAGTCAATTATTGAAAAGTATACATATGCTATGCTACAGATATATTTTAACCAATAAATTATTATTTTCAGACAAAAACGGACAAAAGTTGATATTTCCATCAACTTAGAAAATGACACAGTCACTTACAGACAACCAATGACATATTTCTTCCGACCGGAGTTATCCAATGGAACAGAAAAGGATATTGTTTCCATGATTAATCTGCCCTTCGTAGTAATAATTTAACAAATATTATATTACATGCCTACTTAACACTACAACATGTACATGTGTCACAATCTATATAAATTCGTACGTAACGTAATATTACAGGGAATCGCAAGCAAAGCGGCAAGACAATCAGTATTCATTCGTTCCATCATTATTCAGTATATTGAACAATTTGAAGAGACGCTTTTTATTACAAGAACGGTCGAGGAAGCTTTATTCAAAGGATATTACGTGGAGATGATGGAATCTCTTTCCGGAGTTTTGGGATACAAGCTGCTGCCTAATGATACTTTTGGGCTCTATTACGGGGTAAATGTTTAAATATTATGGAATGTAGAGATGCACACGTATTTAAATCAGTTGAAACGGTATTTGTTTTTGTTGAAGGATTCTGAATATGATTAATCTTAATTTTCAGAAAAATGGCTCAGACCAAGGTATATATGAAGTGTACTCTGGGATAAGGGACTCGTCTCAATTTGGTGAAATTGCAAGTTGGAATGGTTCTCCGGATATGCCTTGGTGGCAAGAAGATCCTTGTAAGAAAATTCGGGGAAGTGATGGATCCACGTTTCCACCTTTTGTTACAACAGACAGAGTGCTAGAAATATTTAGTGCTGATCTATGTAGATCCTTGAATATGTTGTATGAAAAAGAAATTGACGTCCACGGAGTTCCTGGCTACCGCTTTGTCACTGCCAAATACGTTTTAGACGATCCAAGAGATAATTCTGATAACATGTGCTACTGTACTCAGCAAGGAACTAATTTCACGAACTGTCCCAAAACAGGAGCATACCAAATTAATGCATGCAAAAAAGGTAATCCTTTTTGTCTGCTATGTAGTTCCTACACTGTCTGTTCACCTTGAAAACCGATTATTTGAATCTGCCTTTTAATTTCACGCAGAAACTCCATTGCTGGTGTCGCTTCCACACTTTTTGGATGGATCTAAAGAATATCTTGACAGTGTTGTTGGACTTGACCCAGACAGGGAATCTCATCAAACTTTTATAGACGTGGAACCGGTATACTTTCATTTCAGTATTCTATTCTATCTTAGATTTGTAAACTTTGTACAACAGAAAAATATTTTTAATGATGTTAGAATTCCGGACTTCTTATAAGAGCGAGCAAGAGAATCCAAATAAACATTGAATTAAGACCTTACAAATTTATCAAACAATTCCGGAAAGTTCCTCACATGCTTTTCCCAATTATTTGGGCGGACGAGGTACTGAATACTTTAGAATTCACTTGAATTACTTAAAACGTCCTACTTACATATGCTTGTTGTTTTCCAAACAGACTGCAAAAATCACAGATGCTGGCGCTGAAAGAATAAATGGTCAACTCCTAAAACCGAAACGGTTGGCTCAAATTGCATCGTGGGCAGCTTGTGGTGTTGGCTTTCTAATCGTCCTCATCGGTTGTGCCATCTTCCTCCTTCGTGCTCGCAAAAAGAATTACAACACTTAATTTGTAGACGATTATAGACGATTAGTATTTGTTGTTAAATATTGATCTTAATATATAATCATGATTCGAAAGCAAAATCTGCTGGGAGTTACATATTAAAACCAAATAGCCTTCTCTTGTGTGTGGGATTGTTGGTTCCTCAAATACATATGCAGACAGAAAGTGTAGTCCAAACACATTGAAAACGAAACTATCTCAAATGAATAAATGTGTGTGAGTACATTTTGAGTCTCTGATTGTGTTCTCTTCAAGTGAGTATTGTCTTTTAGTAAATGTAGTATGTATTATTTCGAGCTAACTATTCCTATAAATATATAAATACTGTATTAAATAGTAAATGTAATCTTGTCATTAAATTTTAGTATAAAGATGATGTTTTCATTATGAAAATCATCGGAATATTGATACACGTGTACTGACCGACTTAAACAATGCAATCCAATTCCGGTAATTGCAAAGCCTTAAACTAAAGGGTGTGTTTCATCTATCATGGGATGATGGATGCATATCAAAAATGTGTCATCAAATAAAAGATGCTTTCTAAAGCATATGCATATATATTGGGTATTGTATGTTTGAGTGTGGTGTACATAGTACCGACTGAGTGACTATACTTCCTATATATATATTTAAAAAGTGCCCAATATTGGCTACATAATAAACGGAATATAATCATAAATTTATGTACAAAATGTACATGGATTGTAAAATTCAATACTCAAATATTATTTTTTTTCTCCCTATCAATGATCACCAAAATTTGTTTTTCAAATGCATTGAAATGTTGTTATACTGTTCTGTTAGTGACTTTGCGTGAATTTCTTTGAACAAATAAAAACATTATTTACTATTTAAATACAAAATTCATTCATTAGATGTAACATAGAATTTGCTGTAGGTTTTTGAGTTGTGGTCATTGAATACAGCCAAGTTGAGATGCAAATGAAAACACAACTGATTGATTGAAAAATTAGCAATTTTGTTTGGAAAAATCCCCCTTTTGTCATGTGTTTGAGCCTGAATTGATGGTATTATTGACAATTATTCACCACCCAATGCAATGCAAACTGGCTTAAATAACCGGTCACAAAAATGTGCCGCATCTAATACCCTGCACTTGAAATACAACAATATCAAAGGGATCAATCAACCTTGTGTATTAGGGTTTGATCCTTATGGTCAAAGTACAGTTTCTTTTCAAACAACCTTATTTTTGAAATGGATGATAGTGAATGTTAGTCTAGTATATAGGTAAATAACTAAACATAACAATCGACTAGATAATTTTTTGCACTTTTTTTGTAAATTCTTAGTAATCTATACATGGAACTGCGGGTGGCTTAGTCCAGGTGGCCACATGCACTCAGTACCACTTTTTTAAGACCATATCCCCTGAGAATCGTACGCGGGGCAATAAGCTATAAAATCAGACTAGCCACAAACCAGCAGTTTTTTAAAGGATGTGCGCACACAATAATTTGATTCCTTCACGAGGATTTACTGACACATTGCGGCGCTGTTTAGAACCAAAATTATAATTTTAGCTTTTAAAAATTGTA
>JABASC010000946.1:0-29380 GCA_019776185.1 Plutomurus gul | reverse complement strand
AAAAGAAATATTTTTAAAGGAACAAAATACTTACAAAAAAAATTGCAGAAACACATTATAGATGGTTTTAAAAAATTCAGAGACACCCACTTAAACCTATGTTCGTACATCCAATGAGTGATATAGTTGACACTGATAGACTATTCATATCTCAGGCATCAAAATTTGATTTTACTGTAACCCGAAAAATTCATTTGTTTATTTCGTACGCAAATGTGCTCCGTTGACATAAAATGTTTGGTATAGAATAATTAAAACTCGTCTAGATAAAATAATTCATTCATACTAAATAGCGAATTGTCTAAAAACGTTTAAATCAAAGTGCGAAATTAACATTACTACTAATTCTAAGGCTAATATTTATTTTGTCTGCCCTCTTTCCAGAAGACAAAGAGAGTCAATAAACACCGAAACGAGTGTTTATGGAATTAGCAAAGATTTAATCAACCATACGATTAGACAAGGTCAAATGTAACGGTATATGTTTGCATGTCTCAGCGGATGACATCGGCTTACACTTTATTCAAGCGTCAACATCCTACATCCTGCCATCAAAGTGACTATAAATAACGGGGAAAAGCACTTTCAGAATGTCTCTATACTTTCCCCATAGTATGTATGCATACACTACTATGCACTTTGTATGCTATAGAAGACCAGGAAAAATATTGAAATTATAAGCGTCGTTGTGCAGACTAAGAAGGCTTGAAAGATCACTGTGAGTTTTTGTGAGAGACCATGTTGTGTTGAGTGTAGACGTGGTAGTATATGTGTCGCCGTGCTGGTGTGGACAGAATACAAGCAAGCTAAGTGGTAGATACAGAAACTGTAGAGTCTTTGATGCAATTGTGAGGGAAAAGTAGTGAGCTGAAGATAGTAAAGTTGAATCAAGCCTGGGCAGCCCGTGACATCGAAGAGTGAGAGCAGCGAGAGAAAGTGAGAGAAAGTGAGAGAGAGTGAGAGAGAGAGAGAGAGCAAGACTATCACATCGCATGTCATCCAGAGCCTACACATGCACAACAAGCGAGCAGAGAGTGTGGTAGGAAGCAAGGGACAATTATTGTGTCCTGGGACCACCAACCTCTCTTGACAAATTACACACATACACACTTGGAAATACAATGGGAGTGAAGCGAGCAGAACACCATGGAACGGAACCAGCACTAAGCACTTGCAAATTCAACTGGAAAACCAAGGCGACTGCACACTCTCCGCTCTCAGGCTGTCCCTAATGTACTGCCATCCACCTACCTCTCTCTCTCTCTCTTTTCTCTCTGTCTCCGTGTCTCTGTGTACTTACACACACTTTCTCCTCTGCCAACCAACGGAGACACAGTGCACACTCACACGGTTCTCTCTCCTCACTTTGTCTGTAGCAATGTGCATTTACATTTTGTGCCCTGTGTACTGCGTAAATCAACTGTGGAAGTATGAAAGGCCCAGTGCACTAACTATTACAACACAGTAGATAAGCAGATAAAACATTCAGTGAAACTGAAACGTAATGTGGGTGCTCGGGTTCAATGTTTTCTTTCCATTCTTCTAGTACGCATAAATGTACGCAATTACTCCGACCTACACGTTTGTCCCCCGGCTGTAGAATCGAATAAATGTCTTATTTCTTGCTCAAAATTAGTTCAACGAACTGCTAACTTAAAAATGTATATTTAAATACATATTCTTCGAGTATACTGTACAAAAACGAGTAGACGGCTTTGTCTTGCATTAGAAAGTTATATACACAATAAAACCGAAAAAGGTAAAAATAAAAATTAGTACTTGTAATATCGGTATTCTGTTACTAGGAAAAGCTCATTAAATATTATGACAATACGGAGAAATTAATTAAGGGCGTTCCGACCGGCTTGAATAATGTGTTGGGATAAATTGCGTTGAAATCAAATCATAACCATTGGAACTTTACTTTTATATTAGGTATTAGGGTTATTTGGTTAATAGGAATGTTTTCAATCTAATTTCCTCTTATATACCCAAATACTCATCTTTTGAGAGGGGTTTAATAAACCCCGTTTCAGTTTTTTGTATTACGCATTGTGCATTAGTTTTTCATTTTCATTCCCTTGAATACCTCTTCAGATTTATCTGGTATAATCGCCGTACTCAAATGAAATAGATGTACCACATGTATCTTCTCTTACCCCCGCTTACAAATATTACGTATATTGAGTCATAGAGACCAAATTTAATGCCTTCTTTATATACTTTAGTATCATTCATTTTTCAAAGCATGTGAATACTGCCTTGGTTTGCGACAAAGAAAACCAAATGTGGATGCATTTAATTACACTCTCACAGGAGAATGCATGAATGTGAAATTGCTTTTGGGGTAGAATAAGGAGAACCCATATATAAGTCTATCACAATTAATTTAATAAAGTACGACATGTAAGAAGTTTCTATGCATAAAAGCTACACGTGTTCTCAAAAAAATAAATGCATTTCAAATGTGAAGGATTTGGACGAAGTCCTTTTTTCTCATATTTCAACTACTTTGCGTTTATCAATTGATGACGATCAATATACTCATGTTTCCAATTCTATAAGTAACTTTATTCTTTACTGAATGTGATTTTTTGTGCCCACTACAAAATTGATTCAGTTCATCGAATAATTAAATCATTCCACATTTCAATAGTTTACTAAACGAATTTTATGGTTAAAGAATATGGGAAAAAATTAGTTCAAAAGTCAAATAATCTGATCGTAGTAACAAATATGGGTTAAAAAGTACATATATTGAAAAAATCATTGGGTTAACAAAGCTTTTTTGTCTCTTCTGGGTCTTCCACGTTTTCGTGGAAACTTACGGCGCTACATGATAATGCGTGCTTCACAAGCTCCACTTCTCTGGATAAGAACTGAGAACAAAATTCCACGTCATGTTGTCAAATTGTGGATAAATATGAAAAAATCTAAGAGAAGCAAATGAATTCTCAAAAAAATTTATCGATGAATATTTTGAAAAGTACGACGGTTGGTTTGAGGGGGAGCCAGCGTCTCCAGTACAAATAGAGGTTCCAATCCTCGGTAAACAATGTGACATTTTGTGCCCACTATAATATAGTTGACACAAAAAATCACATTAGTGGGCAGAATAAGCATGTGGGCAGTTTCAGTTAAAATTAATGGCGAAAGCAACCAAATAGTGGGCACCTTAAATCAGTGCCGTTAAATGTGCAAAATATCGGCATACCCGTAACCCTTTTTTCGTACGGAAAAATATACGATATATTTATGGATTGTATTGGAACATATGTATTTATTTACATTGTGTTTATGCCGAGTTCAATATTTTCAGAATATTGCAGTTAATTTAAAAAATCATATAAAATGAATAGCAGCCAATATGAATGAGTGGAAACAAGCTGTTAGTAGGCAATGGCATGCACATGTGTTTCAGAGAACTCAAGCTGACATCCTTAAAAGACTCCCTTTTGCCCTATCCCATTTCTTCACGATGAGATAGCGATCACTATGTAACTGTTATGATGAGGCAGATGACTGTTCTGTTCTTTGTCTCAACTCATTCTCACTTATTTTCATCTGTGTATTTCGGAGAAAGCGGAGAGAGATGGCAAGAGCCTGCGTAAGATTTGCAATAAAACCATACATTGTCTGCTATGAAAACACATAGCCAGCAATATTCGTTGAAATTGGCAGTGGTGACAACGTAAAATGTTCATCTTCTAATGTATACCAGAATCTGATATGCGGATACTTTTTTATAGACATATTCACTGTTATTATATTTGCTCCACTGCACAAAACAAATATGTAATATGGCCACGCAGGATTATTGTAACAGCCCCAGTGTTGTACTTATGTATTTTGTGTACTGTATGACAAACTGCACTGAGCTTATTGTATACTTTGTTCAGGCTGTTGGAGCAAGACTCGTGTTTATATTTGACCATCTTTTCATTCGTCTGTAAGAAACAAGAAAATGTTCAGTGGATTGGTAGAAATATCTCTGCTGAATAAATTAAATGGATGTGTCGGTTAAACAAATTCATTGTCAGTATAAAAAATTAGATTGTCAGTTCATATGTAGTACTCGTAATTGTCACTTTATAACATCTTAGTGCCCAATTCAAAATGGATTCAACCAAAGTCTTCTGTGACTTCTGTGTGAGACAACATCACACCCTGGATTACGCCTTGGGCTTCCAAAATATTAATGAAATCTATTCAGTGTAATTTTACTGGCGTTGTATTTACAGCTATCGTCGCTACTTCTTTATCGTTGACTGGTGAAATTAGTAAGGCATAATGCTAACTCCCTTAGAAATCACGAAAGCCTAAGTTTGAATTTGTGTCCCGTATAATTGTCATATATGAACTGACATTTTTATAATTATAAACGTTTGTCTTTTTAAGTGTCAACAGTTCAATGAATCTACCGCATGTTTTAATTTTTTCTAAAGACACTTTCTATGTGAGAGTTCATTGCAGTGCTGTATTACACATGTCGTGTTAGAAATTCAAGTGCGTACGAGAATGTGTGAGAAGAATGACTGCAATTCATTGTCGACAATACATACATCACATGGAAGACATATAAAGTAAGCAATATTTCAATATATATGAGTGTTTGAGGCTGTGCGAGGTCATTTATATTGGGGGAGTGTGGTGTGTAATAGAGCTAACGATATGTATGTAGTTGGAGGTGCATGAGGAGTGTGTACGTATGTACTTTTGTGGAAGTAAGTAAATCTTAGAAGTTTCCTTTCCAATGGGATTGAGACAAAAAGGAAGAGCCTCAAAGGAAAGTTTCCAGCGATCCGCTAACTTAGAACTTAACGGGGAGTTGTAACTTACCTTCTACACAAAGATCATAGTACAACATTACCCAATACACATGAGAAATTCTTTCATTTCTCACATAGACTTATGTAAGTACGTGTATACACAGAATGATAGCTCTCTATTCTTCGAACGGACTACGGACTCGTATAGCTGCGCTGCTACTGCAAACAGAAATTGTGAATCAATACTTGTAAGTAATTTTTTTCATGTGATATGCACAGAGTATCTTCGATATACTTTTGAAAGTTTCTTTTTAGACAGACAGAGAAAAAGAGAGAAAGAGAGAGAGCGAGAGAGAGAAAGGGCGAGCATCGCAAATAGTAGGTAGTATATACTTATTGCAGAGAAGATGATGATAGGATAACAAATAGCTAGTAAGATGAAGAGAAGGGACAGAAAACGAAATATCGCTCCAAATGCATTAAAGAAGAACGTAAGATCAGTATAAGGGTGACGAGCACAATACAATGCCTATATAGAAGTAGAAAAGACTTCTAGCTAATCGCACAGATAGAAATACATTCATACTGTGAGAGATTTTCTAGGAAACGGTGAAGGGGAGTAGCCAAGCCACGGGTGAAGTACACTGCACTTATCTGACTGTTCTCTTCTCCAATGGAGTCACTCGGAGAATCTTTTTTCTTCTCTTTTGAATCACGAGAAATTGACTGTTCTCAGTTCACTTTACTTTCATCTCAACTTCACAGACAATACTAATAGTCAATATCATGTTGTGTCTGTATAGAGAGCAGGAAGTAGTGCACCAGCACTACGTATACAATTCCAAACCACCGTGAGCACTATTTTCCTGCTGCTACTGCAACCTAAATAGGCATCCAAACTTTCAGTAGCGAAGCCTTTCACTAATTAAGTTCTAGCATTACCTACACAGAAATTACTTTGACTCATTATTACTAGTACTCTTGAAAATAATTTGTCTACTAACTATTTACCTATCTGGCTATGTGCCTGCAGTCAGTCTACGTCGGAATACAAAACAGCCATGCACTTTTTCAAGAGAAATGCTCTACAGTTCAGCCTATGATCTGTATATTGGGCTGAATTGGAAGTGGACCGAAAGGAAAAGAGTAGTGAGTCCATGCAGTAATGTAGTACTACTAGTAGTAAGTAGTATAGTTGTAGACGAGCAGCCGAAATACATTTACAAAGGATAAAAGCTGACTTGGAAGAAAGTTGGAAGATTATTCTCCCAGAGAGTTGAGTGACTTGACTCAACTTGTCTCTCCTTAATGTAGTCGAGTGGAGATTTAGGAATAGAGGCTGGCACTACGTTTACCTAACTTACTTTTTAGTTGATGCATAGTCTGGATTCCTTTCTATGAAGCTTCAATCTCAGGGTTTAAATTCTATCAGTTCCATTCAGTGGGTTAACTATTAAGGTATTGACCAGTGATTGCACCCGCTCCCGCACTCATAGTCCCAACAATGGCAAAGGGCCAGGGGCTGAGAAGTGAGATTTGGGTTTTCCAGTGCACCCAACCCAGCACCAATGAACCCTCAACCACGTAAATACACTTATTTATGGCACGCCATCAAAAAAATGCTTACGTGCATCATATTGCATAACATTGGCTTCGTCACAACAAGGGGCATCATAAGTAGTAGTGAAAGTGAGGGAAAACTCCACGTCAAATAGGAGCCGTACGTACAATCGCCAAGAAAACGCCGAAGAGCTGCACACATTTACGTTGTATAATTTATTTATGCAGTGTGTGGATAGATCTGCTTACTTCCTCCAGTCCTTATCTCCCACATATTTACTTATATTATCTAAATATGCCAGCAGACATATTCTCACGTCTATACATGCACTACCAGTGGATGACTGTAATGTCCTAAGCAACGTACTTGGAGGCTGTAATATATTCTCTCTCTCAGAGTATAATATTGTAGCACTGGGAAAAGAGAGAGAGACAGGCTTTGTATTTTGTGTGTACTAACATTCTTAACTAATAGCTTCACGTTGCGTGTCATTGTGTCTTTTGCGACTGTGTACTCGAGATTCCACTGCACAGTACTCTGAAGATGTTACAAGTCAACGCAGCCAAGACGTCTTTCACTTCAATCTCAAACTAATGGAAAACTGTTGAAGTGACTCAGTCAGTCTACACTAGCATAATAAATTCAGATCTTCAAGAATCCAAACAAGTATTTAACTCTTTTGTATGTTTAGATTTGGACTTTTAGACTGTAGCATAAATGAGTGCATGTTGCTCTGAGGATGATGACAGTATGAATAGAGTGCAGATAGGTTAAGGGTTTCAATGCATTGGGTTGAGCTGTCTGTGAAGCGGATGTGCGTTTCGTTGTAAGTGAGTCGAGTGTATAAGGAACAATAAAGGAAGGGATAAAATAGACATTTGAATAATAGTAGACGTAGGATTTTGCGTAAAGTGAGTGCGTGTGAATGCACAACACAACTAAATTTACAATTGATTTTATGCCGGATTGAGGAAGACGATCATTTGACTTGTGAGGACGCTTCCCGTTTCCTTTTCACTACTTGACTTCCCTTTAATATGTAATGTGCTTAGAGAGACAGAGCGACTCTTTGATGGTAATACCTACCCACTTACTCGCTTTATAGACACTCACATGTGAATAATTAATAGGATGGATATGCCGGATTTGCTACTTACGACTCAACGATAATCATGTCAAAGTCTGTCGCCTTTACTCTCTAAAGTGAAATACCACGTTGTGTCACATCCGCCCTCCAACTTACAGACCGTCCTAAGCCGCATTTTGAATTTATTTATGTCTCTAATATCGATCTACGGCTTTCCTACATCTATACTAATCGGAAGCAGATATCATGTGATTACGAGTCTTCCAACGTTCTCCCAGCCCTATTAGTGGACACAGTCACTGAATATACTGTATAATACCGAAGAACGTTGAAGGGTATAAATTACTTATATAGCATGTATACGGAATAAGTAGTAGTAGGTGTACGGGTGAGTCGTACAATCAGATATTCATAGAAAATTTGCACTATTTATCAGTATTACGCACTTCGATTGATTTTTGACATAACAGGCTATTATATTTCATCATATGGCAGGATAGAAACGATTAAGGGCGTAGAATAGCACTCATCAATTATGCATTAGTCTTCGGTAGGGTGACCAGAAATATTATTTAGTTTTGCTCTCAATATATGCTCTCTAATACTTATTAGATCTTCCAATTATTTGCACAATTATACTTAATTGTTAACATGTAAAATGCATTTATTGCTTAAATTATAATTGATGTGCTCTTTGATTGAATTGTGTAACATCTTTGCATGTTTATTTGGCTTTTATTGTAGTACACAAAATAATTAAATTTTGAAATTCGTTTAAATTATATTCCATTTTCTCGTTTTCCTGTCGATCACACCATTACTCTATATATTATGCTTCATAATCTCAATTTATGCTTTTAAGAGTTTTGAAACTTATTTAGATTTATTGAACTTGTGTTGTTTATACTCTTTTTAGTGATTCACAATTCTTACATATCGGTATTCTAAAATTAAAATTATGAATAGGTAAATACTGTCTTTAGAGTCAATTGGTATATGCAGATTCCAGATAAAGTACAAAGAATTAGCATTTTAGTGAGTTAATGTCTTCCATACGACTGCTAACATGACTAATCCAGAACATTTGGGATAAGGACATTTGAAAGGGCTATACAAAAACTGTAGTAATCTTTTTCTATCTGCATTAAATTGAGAACTGCAAAGTAATGCGGGGTAAAAGTAATTAAAGTAGACTCAATATTATATTGACACGAAGAAAAATGAATTTTGCACTAAAATAAATTTAACACCAACTGAAAAAAGGAAATTTGCTCTCTGCACTGAGAATGAAACCTGCACTACCTCATAAAGGAATTTATAATTATAGAAAGCTAAATGTTATACATTAAGAGTAGCTAAGACTTGCCTACGGCCCAATTTTTCAAACATTACGTAAACATGTAGTCAGAATCGCCCGCATTCGCAACGTCATTTTATTCCCACCCGCCACTCCTTTGTAGTGTATGCAGTATATGTACCTATATAATTCCTCGCTTCAACATTATACATTAGTTTATAAACTAATGTATAATGTTGTAGCGAGAAATTTAAAGGAATTTTGCAAAATGGTCTTTCCCATTGGAAACCGTTTCCCCATTGGGGTGGCTTGTCGTGTAACTTAAAGAAAATCTCTAAGCATTCACAGCGTTTCATAATTGCAAGCATATTTATCAATTTCTGTATACTACACGCACAAACAGTTCATATTCTGTGCTATGGGGCAAAAACGACACAGTGACAAGCCAACAACGGCTGTTACACAGACGCTATGTAATATGTAGTCGACAATGAAAGTGACTTCTCGATTTATCAAAAGGCAATCTTTTTACATTCTTTTGGCATGAATAAGAACCACATATAACTCACATTTTAGTGCAACATTCATTTTTTGTTAGTGCAAAATTCTTTTTTCTGTTTAGTGTTAAAAGATTATGGACAGTTTAATTTTTCTTAGTGTCCCATTAATAAGGCAGCCTTTAATATTTTGATTTTTCGAAATTATTATGCAGTGTATCTTCTGCTCTGAATGATGACGAGACAATGGATTAAATTACACAGAACCATTCACATAAGTAAGTAATTAAAAGTACAAAAGGTTGGCTAAAGTTGTAGAAGTTCTCGAGTCTTTATTGTTAGAGGTTTGTATAAGTTAGTGAGAATTTCAAAAGTTCTCTTTTCTATTTGTTGTTGTTTAAAATCTCGAGAGAAAATAATTGGAGGAGCTTACACGTGAAATATGAACATGCATAAGGTTTGTGCCCTAAATAGGTATTGTAGCTTTTAGCTACGCGGAAATAGAATGTAAGGTATTATTGTTAGTGAGTGTGACATAATATTGCTTACATTATTGTAATACTTTAATACCCTTAGCGACGCTATAACTTTGCGTGAGAGTAATGGAAAAGGTCGGGCCTTGAATGCGTTCAATACAAATACAGACAGGCAGAACGAGAATTTCTGTTCCCTAATAATAAGTAAATAAGCTTGGGTAAAGAAGTTGTGCTTGCCCTCCGTGTGCAGTTCTGCAGTTGCAAGTGGAGACAGGAGGGATGAGAGAGAGAGAGAGAGAGTGAGAGCGAGTGAGCGAGACGGAGAAAGAAATAGGAGAATATAGGCAGAGTATGCAATAGAAAGTCTGCGAACGTAAGTGAATAGGAGCGTTGAGTGAACGGAGTTATTCGAATGTTAATTACCAGCAGAATTTAATGTTTTACTCGAAGGAAGAAGAAAAGAGAAGGAAATGACATGACGAGAGAAAGGACTTTGAATAAAGAGACGTAACTGAGAGCAGGAAGGAAAGGTCTACAAGAAATTCCAAGTCTGTCTCACTGACTCCTTGACTTTCACTCAACTGTACATAAAGGAAGAAGCTTAGAATTACGATGTCTGTGTACTGACTGCTCCTTAGACAGGGACACTGCACTGTGAGCTCCTCCGTCAGAAGCACAACGAAAAATGTCATGAATGAATGCAATCTTTGTCTTTATTTCACTCTCCAAGTCACTCTGTTAATATGTAGGTAAGTATCCTCAGGAAAAAGAAATCCAAACGCTTCACTTTCAAAGACCCTTTTTCCCTTCCAACGGTGGACTTCCTTTAGAGTGCGCTAAATGAATTTGCATTCTCTTTCACACACCTCACTTCCTACTTATAATTAGTATACTTCCTCAGCAAATTAAATGGTACGCTCATTCCCTTTGAAATGAAAATCTCCATCTCCCTAGTGTACTAACTCAATGAATGCCACTAAGTTAGCTAATGAATTTTTCCTGCTATTCCAGCTGAAGTATTTAAATGTACACTAAATTGTAACTTACACACGAGCAGTGCTTTATTAGTCAGAAAGCGTAAGAAGTACATACTACAACTTGTTTAGTATGCATTTGTTCCTAATATACTCTTAATGTTAGTGTAGGCAATAAATACAAATAATACAATGTATGTACATGCGAATCGTATACTCTTTGTTGAATAATGTGAATATTTATGTGCAGAGTGTGTAGTTTCATATGTGATTCTTTAGTGAACTGACATGAGAGTATTTCTTCTGTCAAGTCATCGTTTAGAGAATTGAGGCAGATGCCAAAACATTCTTCAAGTGGAGACCCATTCAAATGACAGGATAGGATACGTTGGAGGAAGAATGTTGATGGGTCGATTGGGGCCATTGAGCCTCGTAGTTTGAATTGAATGGACTCTGAGGTGAGATTGATATGTGAAAAGTAGAATAGAGAGGAACGTAAAGTGATTTGTGAGTACGTGTTGATGTTAGGTAGTTAGACGGTGTTGGAAGTGCGTTTGGAGGTGTCGGATCCCTCAATATTTATTGGAATGGATTACGGTGGCTATACAATGAAGTGAGGAAGATTCTGCATAGAAGGTGCACTGAGAACGCGTATTATAAAAATCGGTGGAGGCCGAAGAGACAAGTTGGGAATTTAGAGAGTAGAGAGAGAGAGAGAGAGAGAGAGAGAGAGAGAGAGCAAAAAAGGGTGTGCGGTGAACTGGAAGAAGGAGGGAAAGCAAAGACGCTGTACTGTGTGCTGTGGTTGTAAACGCATAAATTCCATTGTATTAAGCTGTTTGTAGGAAACTCCTGCTATGCACTAGGATTGCTGAGAAAAAGATCAGGTGATATGCATGCAAATGTATGGTTGAGTGAGGTCATAAGAAAGGCGAGTGGAAAGGAAGGTTTAAGTGGCTAAATGTGTACCTAAGCTGCATCGCATCGCTGACTTAACTTTAACGCTGCTCTCTCTTACACTAACGGGAAGCATATTATGTAAATTCCCTTTAGTTAGTAGGTACTATAGGTACTGCGTATGTTGTATTGCCTGCTCCGATGTGTCTGTCGAATCAACTTTGGTGTTGCAATGCATTGTGCCACATGCATACAAATTTACGAAATGTCCCCCGCTAACAAATATGACTTGGGAAGCACAAGTCAGCCATATTCATTATATTTTTTTGAAAAGCCTGCTTCTTTCTTTATATAGATTTCCAATTTTGCATTTATTTTTAGTATACAGGGAGAAAGAGTGTGAGAGAGGTGTGCAAACCAACATTGGAAGGAATCGCCTTCTTAAGTAAGTACCTACACGTACGTGCACAAGTGCATAATGTAACATGTTTAACCTTGGAGGGAGTCTGGATTTCCATTTCCTTTTTTCCCAAACGCGAAGCAGACGTTTCTATTCAGGATAAGTTTAGCTTGTGAATCAACATGAACACATTTTGCCGCTTAGTGACTACGCCGAAACGACAAACTACTCTGGAAAATTTTAATATTTTAAAGAAATGCTTCTCCATTATAGCGTCTCTAGCTATTACAGTAAATATTTGCAAATGCTTCTTTTGAGGAAGGAGAATAAAATATTTTGGAAAATTGTATGGTGACAACTAAAGTGCCTCTACAATTGAATTTGATGATATCTTATGAATTTTTAGTGATCTTGCATCATTTCCCAGTAAATGTACAAATGTACATGTACTAAGCAGCGTACATGTTTCTATTTATTTGTGTGTGTACTTATGTACAGTCAATATAGAGAAGCTTTTACTTACAAGTTTCCATTTCCATCCCAATGAATTACTGCCAGCAGCTGGAAATGGGCGAACGAGTGCATAAACACATCTACATGTTTAATATTGAATAAGATGATGTGATCATTCAGCATTCCTTGTGCATACGTTGAAATGCAATGACATAAATGTTTGTAGGAATAGTTGGATTGGTAGACAGAGAAGATGTCGCGGAAAAAATGTTTCAAAAAAAGTCGACTGCAATATTTCTCGGCAACCAGTAACCGTAAGTGGATGTGAGCATTCGCTGCTTCTCTGGGCAATTCTATTTTTCCAATTGAATTAAAAGCTTACTTATATGGATAATATAATGGTCGGCTGGTCAGAAAAGTGAAAGGAAAAAGAAAAGTAAACTAAAGAAAAGTAGAGAAAGAATGGAATAGAATAGTAAGTCCGGAGCAAGTCAACCAACAGAAACCAAGACACGAGGAAAGAAAGGGAAAAGCAATAACGATGGACATACTGGCTAGGTACAGAGAGTGCACAACCATATCTAAAGTATACATGGAGAGAAAAAGGGATAAACACTCTTTGTAGGTATGTGGTATACTACATTTTTTATACACACCTCCAAATAGGATGGAAGAAGCTATGGATACATTCTATATAGATGCATGTGTAGGCATGCACTTTGACGCGCTATATTTACTACACAAAAGTGTATTGGACTCTCCGAATTTCTTCCTGGTTACGTAATAGTACATTACATTAGTTAAAGCAAAAGTAAGTTCTGCTATTCTTCTTTTTGACTACTAAGCACAGTTTTTCTACGATTTTTTGTGTGCATTCACGGGAATCAAAAGCTTGACGTTACTTCCTAATCTATCTTTTCTTTTTTATTTGGGGGAGGAGAAATTTCTCTTTTTCCAATTCCTTCTTTCCTACAACGCCTGAAGTTCCATTTCAACTGCTTGCACACATTTTCCTCTACTTTCTACTTTCTCCTCTCTTTTCTTGCGAGAAGTGTATTTTAACAATAACCCAACTCTGGTTCAGACATTCGAGTAGAAAAACTACATTCTCAACTTTTATTTTTACCTTATTTATCACAAATGCTTTGTACATAAATACTACTATGAAGGAATACAGTATATCCATCCTGTCAACACACACTATATTTACTTCACATGCATAAACTTGTTGTTCCAGCTTGCATGAAATGTCAAGGTGAGCTGTAGTACAAGTGCAGTTGCTCCAATTTTGAACATTTTATCATTTCTATTGAATACAAACCCCTCCAGCAGAAGAAACCTTTTCTGTTATTAAGTCACAGCTTCTATTGTATTGTAAGAGGGAATATCATATTAATTCCAATCTCCGTGGGAGAATTCCAATGCTTTCACCTACTACACTGTTTGCTGTATACTACATTCAGTCAAAGAAAACATTTTATTTGGCATCTTCACAACCAAACCATGTTTACCCTTCATATTTACCAAATGAAATGAACATTAACCGCTTATAAATGGAAAATTAGGCTTTCAGAACTTTTCAGCCATAAAGAATTACCGCAATCACTCGCAATTAACTCACATCTCTAAAAAAAACTATAACTTAGCCTAACCCAATTCGTAATTTACATAGATAAGTATATTTTTTACATTGTCTTAGAAAAATTACCTCGATTATTGATTACATTGATACTATAAAATTTTATCTGTTGTTGGTTTTAATTTACTTAGTTATGGAATTTTGTTGGTCAAATTATTGAGTAAATATTCTACATTATTTCATAATCTTCTTAACGAATTTTAATGAAGAGGACACGCTTGCACCCATTGACCCGCAAAAATTGACTTTTATACGTTCCTGCATATTTGATATGGATCTTCGTAGAGGAAAACGTCAGGATAGTATCGGAAATCATAATTCAGATTCTTTTGGGCTGTTGTAGCTTTTCGTTTGTCTGGTGATTGGGCTTATTGCCTCGACTTTGTAATCGTAGCGTCAACATGCCTAGAGCCTCCCAGTATTTAGCTATCCCACTTCCTCCGTTGTTTTTTGGACTCGTCTTGCTGCCCTAAAGGCGGTTCCATCGTTTTTGTATTGTCTGCTTGGCCAGTCTCCCTGACTCACATCAGTATGTACAAAGTGTAGGCAATGTTCTCTTTAGCACTGTATGTTCTTGGCATTGACTGGTTTCCGCCATTCTTTCATTGCTCGACATTTGCACACAGAGCGCCGCACCACCTACTCCACAATAACGGGATACACTCGGTATGAGCCAACGCTTTGTGAGCAAGTAAAACTGGAGTATCCCTAGTTCGTTAGCAAAACTCTTCTGGAATACTAGAAAATGTACTCGCAGCCATTTTGACTACCTACTTACTAGACACAGAGATATATAAATGGCACACATTTTATACACCGATGCATGTATGTATGTATAATGGAGTAGAGATTGCATTGTGAAAAGAAGTGAAATGAAAGCCGGAGCGAAGGCAGCTGTTGTGTTGTACGTGAAAGTAATGTGTACATACATACAAACAATACGGAGCTCTTCTGTACATACAAGACCTCTTCCGAACACTTTGCAGAAAGCCATTGAGTAGTAATATTTAGCCTCCCATAGAGAAAACAATAAGTTCAGCGGCTGTAGTGAAGACACATTAGAGGAGTAAGCGTAACAAATAAGGTATATACACATGGCTTTCTCTCTACCCATCACCCTCAGCAACACGTATACTTATATAAGGAAGCATTTGCACTACATCTACTATCTATCTGCTATATAAATATACTTAGTATTTGTTGTTTGTGTAAGAGGACAAATGCATCCACTCTCTGCATCTCGACTCGATTTCTGGGACGCACCATTCTTGTCTGTAGCTCTATGTGTTCGTCTCCAGTCCAGATGAATGTCATAGTGATAGCGTGCAGAGTATTTTCTGTGCTAGGAGCACTACGCATTCCACTTCTATATCTATACTTAGTTGATACAATGGCAAGATATATTTTGCAGAGCCCAGTGCATACAAAAGAGAATGAGCGAAGCCAAGAGCAGCCCGTCGGCCCGCCAACCAGCCATCCAGATAAAAAGTCGCGAGCAATAAGAGAAGACAAGGAAAGACGAAAAGACCTTCATTAGTCTATATCACATAGTTTCCGAAAATTTATCATCATCACAAAACCAAGACACTCGTAACTACAACTACTTACAGGAGACACTGTCTGTACGCTGTAATTCTAAATTGCACTGAAGACAACACTACGTACCTATACACATAAATATTATGTACGTATATAGATAGAGCATAGAGAGACGCAGCTACAGAGCAGCACAGTCTTAGGCTAGAATGTACAGTAAGTTGTGGAAGGTACTCAGTCAGTTGACTTGGGCTGACTCGACTCGACTTACCAGGCCAACAAACGAACTTTAAGCTTTTCCCCATCTTTCTAATGCTAAGCTCGAGGAGACAAGAGCTTCAGGGAGACAGAGAAATCCACTGGAGAATCTTTACGTACTTTACGTTCTTACATATAAATACATACAAATAGAACAACGACTCGTTTGTGTTCGACTAGCGAAAGCCGGCAAACTATCATTCTGTATGTTGTGTGCATAAGGTTCTATGTGTGTGTATGTGTGTATGTGCTTATGTCGTTGACTGTGGCGGCCCCGGCCAGACTTTTCTCTGCTACGCCAGTTTCTCCTAATATTCAGTAGGACATTCTTGCTACTACTAAAACTACTAGTCAGTCGCCTAGTCGTTCAGCCCACTCCGACCCACTTCTCTAATTCATTTCCTTCATACAGAAAAACACGAGGAAAGTCATTCATACAGGACCCGATATAAACTCTGCTCCCCATCACCTTTCTCCGCTGAACTCTGTTCATGGAATATTTGTGCATATTCTCCGCCAACTTCCCACTCTTATTTTATTGCTATTTCATGCTTCAATACATTGGACAGCTAACTTGTACTTACTCACAAGCCGCTCTACAATTACATTTTAGCTGCTAGTACTTTCTAGAATGGAATCATTTGCAACCACACATTGACTACATAAATGTGAATGGGGCTGCAACATAAAGTTTGTGCTCGCAGTTGACAGTGAAAGATACTCACCCCGAACAGAGAGCAGAGCCAGTCACTTGGATGTAAACGGGTTATATTCCACGAAACGAACGTGGTGCACATATATAATGTAATAATATTTTGCATGACCCACATGCATACATGCAGACATTGGGAGTTCCAAATATTAAGTAGGCGCACAGTCTGCATCTCTTCGATGTAGTTTCCCTGTATGTACTCTCTGCATACAGATTTGCATGTGCTCAACATTAAGCGCAAACTACATCAAGTTATTATTATGTATCAGTGGTTGAAGTTAAACTACACACAACAAAGAGTCCGTTAAAATACTATGCTTATGTAAATACCTAATGTGCATACGAAACTAGCATTGTTCAAATGGGGAGCACACATCTGTCTGTGCACATCCGTTTGTGCAATCTACACCGATGTGTGAGCACAGGCATTAGCTACCGCATTATTGTCTAACATTTCATGGGAGATTTATGTTCTGCTTTATTCAACAACCCCCAACTAGGATTTCTGAGAATATGTATTATATGTTTATGCAGCTTCCAGAAATCGTTAGACGATTTATGTATTTAGGCTTTAAAAATCTGAAGACTAAGTAAATTTCACATGTAAAATAAATAAGGTCATCTACCAGGAAACCTAACAGAAATTCCTTGCATTTATGAATGCATCATTCAGGCGAATTTCATTAAAATTCAATTCCGATGAATGGTAATAGTTTAGATTTTACTCACAGTGTGCACTGTGACTGTGTTAACTGCTGTGGGATATGACGTGAAAACAAATTTAGCGGATGTAAACGGCGTAATGTCGGCAAAGATGTCTGTATTTTGATGTGGTCGAGAAGGGTCCAGAGAACGTGAATAAAAAAACTTGTTGAAAATTGAATGCAGAGTAGAAAACTGTTCGGAAGGGTGGAAGTCAAGTTGGGACAAGACTAAAAGAGGGAAAAGTATTGTCTGTCTACTTCGATTCTCTTTTTCTTTCTTTTGAGTTCTATCTCTCGTCTTGTGTGAGTCACCAACTCTTTTCTTTCTCCTCCATAAAAGTTTTACAGATAGAATAATCCTTAGTGAGCTTTATTCTTTCTGGTAAATCCTTTTGCCGTCTTTGGCATGGCTCTTGTCTGGTCTTAAGGACGACAATCCATTTCATCAATTACATACATCCTCTCTAGTACATCAACCATATAGCACGTGCAGAATGTATCTATGTTTTCCGTTATCCTAGTTACTTCTACGCTACGATTACAAATACACGATATTTTATCCGTTATATCTTTTTCTCCGTGCATCACACAACTCTTTACCTCCTTCCCCCAACTACATACAAATACTGCTAATGCACAATGTACATGCACACATACATACATAAATGGTTCACGGACACTCAAATTCTACTCACTCGGGTTAAATAAACCATGCACACAATTTTCACCGGGATTCCCTCGCATCTCCGATACTATCTTCCCACGCCCGCACTTTATTCATGTCTTAATTTATAATCCACCAACCCCCATCACCTTTACTTACTCCGTTTCTGCCGGGAAATTTTTGCCCTCAACTTATGATGGACTTTGGTTGATACGGTTTCAAATTGTCTTCAGGTCCGACTTTAGTTGTAAACCGAGACGCCTGACACGGTTTTCAAGACGGTCTCACCTAAAACTCTTTAAAGACTTTGTTACTGCGTTTGTCTGGCTCACAGTAGCCTAGTATCTCCCACTTTTTCTATTTTACCCTCTTCTCCTGCGATATTCCCTCTTCTCCTGCGATATTTTTTATTCACATCCATCAGTTTCCAACCCAAGGACATTGTCGAGATCCGTATTCACTTTTCCACACATGTCTAGGTGGCTATTCTGCTTGCAGAATCCGTTTGACTTTTATATTGTTAGCTAGTTTAGTAGTCCCACCGCGATGTCTCACCCCACGCCTTCCTTCCTAATAAAAGTTACAATGGAGACAAATATCTACTTGACTCTCGGCAACAAACAAAAGAGTTAGAGAATGGAAGTAGCCAAGTCAGTAAACTTTCCAACGGCCATCGGCTATTTTCTAATATACATCCAAAGGGAGATAAGAACTTTGCAAACAATTTCAGACAATCGACCGGCTGAGAGCTGTATACTTTATGAATAGCGTACGAGGGTTGATCTGAAAGAAGTGAGCCATTTTTGTTGTTAAATATCTTTCTAAGTAGAATGTAGAAAAGGTCGGAATTATATTCATAAGAATGCTATCTTACCACTCTATGGAACCCCAATAATATTGAATAAATTGACACCAAGCTTGACCAACTCGGCCGATTTACTTTTGGTAGGCGAGTCAACCAGAGAAAGCTTTTTCAAGAGAATGCGTGGTGTATATAGTATATACACCACGTACACCATATATATGTAGTATATAGTGTAATTCATCCTGAGGCTTGTTATTGTAGTTAGAGGTGGCTTCCCTAAATAGTGACAACTGCGCAAAACAGGACTAGAAAATCGGTTTATGAAGAAAACATTTGTTTGAATAAGTCGTACCTGATATTTTTCATTGCCAAATTGCTACTGGAGATGGGACGTATGCTCGCTGCGTTAGTCTGAAACCAAGAGATAGTTAAATCGAGAAAGTCAAAAAAGTGCCTTATCCGGAAGTTATGGTGGCTGTTTATGGACACCCGATGGGATTGCTACTTCGCAGAAAGTTTTTAAAAAACTCAGCAATGACATAAAAACATTTTGACCCCACTGAAATCTGTCATCCAGAAAAACCGAGAGGAAATGTGCAAACTTTAAATTTTTTTGTTACGCGACAATTATGTCCTCACACATTTTAAAAATTCCTCAGTTGACCATATCAGAACTTGGAGTCCTCAAATTCATCTCTGTAATACTTGGCTCGTTCCATTTGATTATCATTTGTTTCCAAGGATTCCTACGAAAGCGGACCTTAGAAAATGACACCAAACTTGAAAAATCGACAAATGCGTCGCTAGAGGGTCAACCGTCCTCATTCTATGACAAGGTAATCGTCGGTGGAAAATATGTACCAAGATCGGTGGTGGCTACATTGAAAAATAGAGTCGGATCGCTCATTCACTCACAAAGATATTTAACAACAAAGATGGTTCCCTTCTTTCAGATCAACCCTCGTATAATTAAATGCAATTTGTCAAGTTAAAGAGCGTAGCTTATTGTTAAGAAACTCACGTGGAGTCATTTCAACTCTGTCCGACACGTGTTCAAGGGGCGAGAGAAAAATTAAGATATGCATCTATCCGCCTTAATCCCTTTCAGTGACTGTAGGCAAATACATTACATACACTTGTAATAGCTAGTAATAGAAGATGAAATTGGGTCACTACAGTTCCCGTCTTCAATGAGCGCATACTAATATGTAAATAGCTTTTAGCTTCACAGAGCAACTCTCTGCTGGCAATCACATTATCATATTTGTACTTTCTCTCCTTCGCAGTGCATAGTGCCTCGTCTGCAGTGACGACGCCACCGAAGCAAAACATTTGATGTACACACCTAGAAAGCAGCGTTATCAGAGCATACACATGCACGCATGCATAACACATTCATGTAATATATATATATATTGTGCGTGTGACTATACAGTTTTTAGTAATACATAGGAGGAGTACGCTTAGACAACATTTTCGAGTGTATGCATTTCTTGAAGAAGAAACCGAGTTCGTTGCATGAACTTAAGTGAGTTAGCTAATCCCCTAAGAATGAAATGCGGCTGTGTGTCTCATCTCATCTGTGTTTGAACTTTAACTTATCTGTAGCTACCTCGAGTTGACTTGACGGGACATGACGCAGACACTATCCTTACAATTACGATAGACCAGTTCCGTAGACGAAGAAAAGTGACTTAGTGTGCATCTGTAGTCGTAGAGGTAAAGACAGGCGCGACGCGAGAAAGTCCCCAAATGAGAGATATAACTGGAGGCAAATTGTTCTCAGGAGTTTCTACGACAAGGCAAGACAAGAGTTTACAAAGAATGAAAGTTAAATGAGAAATTGGGGGACTGAGGAGCTCCGTCTAATAGCTAATGACGAGAGCACAAGTGAGCGTAGGTCTAAATGAGAACACTTTCTCACTCCTTGCCACCATTCCTCAACGAGTGTATGGCTCCAAGTGTACACTCGGCGCTCCTGTGCACAGGACACGGCGTACCAGTGTGCCAGACGAGACTAGGCCACGGCGTATCGCCTCTAGTCTCTCATGACATGTCCTCCACTCTATCTCACTCGCTTTTAATGACTGCAGAGGGAGAAGGCGACAAATACACAGATAGTCAGTGTTTGCTTGTTGAATTCATGGACAATGCGACATACCTGTGAACTGCTTTCCCCACGACTGCAAACTAACGAAGGATAGCATAACACTGACTCAAGTGCCAAGGTCTAACGATGACGCTAATCTGTAAGTGCACCAGTACTTAAAATTAGATGGCCATCCAAATTCCACTTGTACCAGAACCACCAGAGATCCCTTTCATCTTTACGTAACAACAAACTGTGAAAACACGCATGCACCTAAATAGTACACTCTTGAAAATGCATGGAGAACACAGCGTTTCCCTACTGCCTACTAATTGTAAACTACTACTTGTCTCTGTTCTGCCTTTGTTAGCATATAGCCATTACTATACCATAGGGATGGGAACAATACCTATACATTGGATTATATTTACATGAACCTGGGAATACTTGTGGATCGAGACTTTTGAGTATTTAGCCGTGAAAGGAAAATGACTCATTGGTTTCCATACAATGATGAAGTTCCATTCGGTAAGGGAAAGTGGAAGGTTTAGAAGATGAACTAGGGGGATGGTGGTTTGATAAGGCCATCTCGGAACTGTTTCTAAACGGCACTTTTGGGACTTGTCCCTCGATCAACGCAGAGAAAACTTTCCGAGACTTCGTGTCTTGTTCCATTGTCACACTCTACTCACAAATCTTTTTGCTCCCTCTTCTTCAACATCTCCTCAAATGAATACGCTAGCAGGTACGTCGAGGAGGCTGACGAAAATCAATCCGGTCTTTTCGGGTCACCAAATACTAGCCAAACACATAGCTTTAACTACTGCTACTGCTGCTACTCATTTATACTCTATTCTTTACGGCTTCACAGTTGTACAAATCAATGCGCATTCTCAGAGCGCGCGGATATAAAATGAGGAAATCAAAACAATGCGCTTTCTCTGCATTGCTGAAAGCATCTTTATATTCTGTGCTTACCTATAGAAGCAGTACAAAAGCCAGAGAGCAAGACAAAGTGACATTAGTTAGCAAATACATGTGAGTGCATTAGTTGAATTAAACTTTCTCTGTGTGAACGTTGCGATTGTGTAGAGCTGCGTATTTAGGCTTCAATCTGAATGTCATCTGAGGTGACTGTGTGTCTCTGTGCTCCTGAGTTGAAAGGGAGAAAAAGCGACTCGCTTTCTCTCTATCTTTCTCTTCTATGGTATACACATATTTGTTCGAACACTAAATAGCTGCGACTGTAAGTTATGGTGAAAGCATTGCCAGTGCAACTTTTGAAAGCAATCTGTCTGGTCATATCGCAGGTATCAGGCACCTGGTCAGACGGTAAAAAGGGTTAGATGAAGATTTGGTTAGACTGAGGAGATACAAGGGATTCAATAAACAGGCAGAAGCCTAAAAAGCTTATAACTAAGCAGAATCTTGTAAATACATCTACAAAGGGTCGGATCATCAGTCACGTGAAAGCTCGTGACGCTCGAGTATGCCAATATACCTACCTTGTATGTATCTTTGCACGAGTTATATATAATAAATGATATAATACTGTATATAGCAACAGAATACATATATATATATATACTGCATATAAACAAGGTATAGGTTTACCAATGCAATTTTGGAAAGTAATGCTCAGTGTTGAGTTCGCATAGTTTTGCAATCAATCCTACCATTATAAGGAATATACATACCTATTCCCTCTGTAAATTTTCAAGTGACCAAAACCGATTGCTTGAAAAGAAGTAATAGAAGCAGTCATCCGAAACACAGAATAAGGAGTACACTTATTACATAGATATAGTTACACAACGAAAAATGGGATTCTGGCTGTGTATTGAATAAATACCGTGTATCTGCCTACTCCTACTCTCTTACCAACCCTTCATCTAAGCCTTTTAACCGTCTGACCAGATGCATGGATTTCATATCCCATACTATGTACTTACGATTGGCATTAGTGCTTGAGCTTGGTTTGCGTAACCGTTAGTACGGAGACAGTGGGTTATAAGTAGAAGGTATCAGGCCTAGAGGGTTAATTGCATTCGCTTGCGATATTGGAAAGGCGGGAAGTGTGAGGTCGGAGTGCATACGGGGAAGAGCCTAGAGACGACGAAGAATAGGCAAGGCTTGCAAGATGTATGTATGTAGGTGAAAAGGCTTTCGTGTAGTCGTGACATAAAAGCCCTTCTGATAGTTGAACAATATCTGAGAGTGTTGTAACACTTTGGCTGTCTGCTACCCCAACCTAAGTAAGAGTAATCGTGAGCGCTAGTGATAGGAAATAGAAGAGAGCTCTATGTGTACACCTAAACGGCGACATAAACCAAAGCTTTACTACTGTAAACCTGACTATGGTGAAAGTTTCTGTGGGCGAATCGCGATTTGAGGACAAGAGAACCGACCGCGATTGCTTTCCTCACAACGGAACAGTGCGAAAGCCTCTCTCTCTCTCTCTCTTTCTCTTCAATACTCTTTCTATTCCTCCTACATACTTAGGAATATTATTGGGGTATCTACAAAAGTAATGCTACAAGCAGTACCGACGAGCAATAAGGTCGCTATACCTCATTCAAGATTTCCTTCACTTACAGCTGCCTACAAATACTTAAGGATGCCCAAGGAATGTAATACCATCTTATTTTATGATCTGCCACCTACAACGGCAACCTTACCTTTACTTTATTGACTTAAGTCCTATTACCGCTCAAATTATTCACTTCTTATTGCATGTCAAACGCCACCAAGTGTTACCCCATACCTTTTTGTGAAAGCTGTGATGTACTCGGCAAGGTCGCAAGCTCACTTTTATACGTGCACACGCTGTCCATCCAACAGTTCTCCATATACTTATATGCATTCTAAACAGTAGAATATCATGTAAGTTTTGGCTGTGTTGTTTTCTTCAAAACGAAATACTCTGTAGTATTTAGGTAATCTCTAGTAAACCTGCAGTGAGTTCTATTGAGTTTTTTTGTGAATTTTATGCTACTTTTTCCAACATGAAAATTGATTCGTGGGAAGAGTTTTAAGTTGCTTGCGATGTGTGTATGTGGTGTTTGTGTGTGACTAATTCATTGTGTTTATTGTACATTTTCGGATTTACATCATAGCAATATTTGGCCAACGTATTTACTAACATGAGCTTATAACATAGAATCACAATGCATAGCATAGCATTACAGTGAAAAGTGCAACAAAAAACCTACCCTGGTATAGACGATCACATTATGGGGAGGTTCCCGTAAGACAGAAAACTGTGGGAAATTTAAAATGATTTTCCACGTTCGTGCGTAGGCATAGGCATAGGCCTAGGTGGATTATATAGAAAAGATACCAATTACTTCAATCAAAATTTGTGTTGTAAAATATCTGCATATTGAGTCCTCCACTTCAAGATAAACCTCAAACCTATGTTTCACTAATTTTGATGTTGCAAAATGAGTTTTATTGTGACGTATAAATGTAATTCAATGTAATTTAGCACACGAGACTCAAAGTGTTAAGCACCAGGCTTCAATTTCCCCCAACAAGCAAGCAAGGATCTGCTTAGCGAACTCCTCCCCATAATACGATCGTCTATACTAAGTATTTGTATGGATCACTGTTAAAGGACTGCTGAGAATTTGGAACAAACACGGAAAAGAAACTTAATCATTGTTTACTTTCAATTAAATCTTAATTATGGTGTGTAGAGATCTGTCGGTCCGCCAAAATATTCCCAAAACATGACCTAGGCTGGATCATGTGTTACAACAGTGGTAAAGCGACACTAATGATTCATTGTATGGGTTTATAGGTATGAACCCATAACAAACGTACATGTAAGCGACCTATATATGCATGTAGATAATTATAACTTGCTTCCTAATGGGATACAATTTAAATTGCAACTAGAAATTGTAACTAAATCCGTATGTATGTACGCGGATAATAATTGCCCTGTATTCTGCTAACCGAATGTAGGTTGGCTTAACAGGTATAGCAAATACCCCACTTTGTCATAAATATTAGCAGTTAACGAGTGAGTGAGGACGGGCGGAGAAGATTTGTTCGGTAATAGTCGGTGTCTACTACCAATGACTGCTACCAGCGCACATACATATGGTAATATGCATTTAGGTGTGTCTGGGTCTGTGTTTTCAGGAAAATTTGATTGCACTGCAAAGCTTTATTATATTTCGGTGCACTAAATGTACGTACTTCATTAGATTTAAGTAGAAAACCACGAATGACTCTTGTTCATTTCCATTCATTACTTATAATAACTTGCACTGTGTAAATAATCCAGTGGCCAGGTTGTAATCCCACCACCCAACACTCGCTCCTCCCTATTAAATATTCATGTGATATTATAGGGAGCTCTCGCCATCATTTATGCATGACATACTCTGTATCACATTTACAAATGCAGTCAACGTCTACCTTCTGACTGAGTCAGACACTGGGAAAAGTCTTATGGTCGTTGAAATTCTTTTAACACTGAAAACATTCATTGTATTTGATGCAAACTCGAAATCGTGGAAATGGTTTGTAGCGCTCTATTTGAAAACAAGAAGAAAACTCTCACTGCCTTTCTGTTTAGTTTCATTTCTACGAAGCGAGCATTCATATTTTGTGTGTGTTTGAACGTATTGGTGAAAGGTCGTTTATTCTAGATTTTGTCTAATCATGTTCATGTGACACGGAGGGAGTAGAAATATACACTATTTTCCTATTTGGGGATTCAGCAGCCCCATTGCACCGTCGACGGCTTTGCACTGAAAATCGAAGTGTAATGCTAAAGAAAATATGAACCACCAAGGAAGCCGCATACACTGCGTACTTTTAGTACACATAGTTTTCGATATGAAATACGGTAAGTTCATAAGGCAACAAAGTAGCTTAGGCGAGAGCATTAAAAACATTGTGGGGAAGGTAGGGAAGCCAAGAAAAGTCAGCATAAAATAACTCATGATTATTTTTACTGCTTTCGTCTATTCCGTTCCATTATATTCCGTGTACTTCATTAAAACGGGGGATTTTTGCATTGACGAGTTCTTCTCTCATTCGGCCTTTTTCCTCCTTCATATATTTTTGCATGTCTTTTTCATGTTTTGTCGGCGGTTTGTTGTGTTTGGCCTTAGAAATTCAATCTGCACAGTATATCTGTAAATCAAGGAATACTTAGAAATAAAAGGAAAGGCACACTTTCCAGCATCAGTCGTGTTCATTGTATTACATATAGAGTATTTTTGCAGTGAAATAATGCAGTGGCGATAGTATTAAATGTAAGGATTGTGGAGAGAGTAAACAACAGATGAAATGAGTAGATTGATGGAAAAAATGTAGTCTGAGTGAACAAGTTAGGAAATATATCAAGACGTATAGTACAAGCACACAGTACATCTGCACTACAGTAAAGTTATTTTTTCGTATGTAGAAAGTGAGTATAGAGGTGGCTTTTATAGTCTCTAGGTTTTCCTTCGAAATACACACTGCTCTGCCACAGTGGCATTACTTACTATCTCTATCTACACTTGCGTCTCTTGCGTTATGTTGTGAGTATATTTCTCAGCTCGGGTTTATATATGTAGTTAGGAAACAAGAAAGTGGAGAAAGGAGCCAACGAAACCGCAACCTCAACTCCAACCAAAAACATCAACCACAAACCAAGCCAAGGATAGAAAAGTAAGGGCAAAAAATAAGACAAGACATGGGTGAGCTAAACCATCGAAAGTGTAACTCTGACAGGCCAGCCTCCACTTTCTCTTCTTTACTTTCCTCGAATCCCTCCATACTTTTCCAAATGTTTTCACAGAAAGTCCAAGGCCCTTTCCTCCTACAACTTACTCCTCCAAGCTACTTGTCTTCTGGAACACTGCTATATACTTATGATCATTCTCGGTTACAGTTGCCTATACCACATCGGTCGATATTCTACACGTTCGTTATTCCTTCTCATTTTTTACGTCCGTTTCTCCACTGTTTTCGCTTTTGTCAGTCAGAATATGCAAATTCAATATAAATGATGTATGATAATTTTCCTATTTCGGATAATTAAATTAATATTTTTTCGTTGAACAACATTTATTCTGATCTATATTGTGCGCGTATTGTCAGCTCTTGTTACTGAGTAATGTTATTTCTTGTCAAGTAATATTTTGTGCGAAATAATGAAATTATAAAGTCTATTTAGGCGAAGCAGTTTTTCATTTTTAAGTTGTATACGTTTTTCTGCATATAAATCCAATTTTTGTCATCATCTTGAGTATGGATTATGATTACGAGATATTCTTTAGTCAGAAGAATGTGCCAACTTCAATACTTTTCCAAACAAACACAAAATAATTTTCACACAATTTTGAAAATTGTTTAAGAACATTTTGAGCACAATGTCAATGCTAATAAAAACATAGCTTGAGAACAAATGTTACATTTTAGTCCATGTGGACTAATAAAAATGGAAAGACAAAAGAAGAAATCGTGGCAATGTTTTGTTGCATTTGCTATCTGCTAACTGAAAATGATTCACTAAAATATTCTTTGCCGTTGGTGTAGAATGTAGCGCTGTTATTCCCTTTTGCCAAGGCTGACTCTTCGGAATACAATTAGGTAGTCGTGAGGTGTATATAGGGAATTGGTGAGAAGGATGGAGGTTAGAATGTTTGTGGAATGGTCCTGTCTGTGCTTCCTTTTATCTTATCCCATTGTATTTCTTTCGGTGTGTCAAAGGTAAAAGAAAGATGAATGGCAGATGGAATAGAATATTATTTATATGGATATAAAGTGAGTAGGACGTGTATCTTCTACGAGTATACGAGTCAAAAAATCATAAATATGGATGAGACGAGCAGTGAAAAGCCTTCTCAGCGATGTGAACCTATGTTCACAGTTCCCCTTAAAGTGTATCTTCATTTTCTACCTGCTGCCATACATATTTGTGCAAACATACATTTATAACAGCGCAGATGTGTCTTCTTCACAATCACCATCTTTCTTTTCACTCTAATTTTATCAAAGACAGCGTTTTCCCACTCTCATTTGACTTCACCATTTTAATTCCCTTTCCGACAAACACGCCAAATTAGGTCACAATATAAAGAATCTCCACTTTTATTAATACATGCTTGAAAATTTAGCATTAATATAATGCTTTATCCCACATTGTGGCTGAAAGCAATGCCAAATCAAGAGCCTTTCCACTTTAATAATAATGCTAAGCGGTTACTTACCATGTAATTTTGTAGTGTGTATTGTAGTACATCCTATTATGTGCTATATATTTGATCCAGATCAAAAGCCCTTGTTCATGCTACGTTCACTCAATTTTGAATCTATTCTAATTCAGTGATTCCCACTATAGAAAAATACAAAAAAAAATTAGTGAGGTGTTTACTCCTTTTACTTTTTACAAATGTTAGAGTCTGGGTTTTCGAGGAAGTATCGCCTTTTAAACCAAATGCTGAATACGTGACTGTAGCTAGCAAGGGCTTATTACTTTCGAGCATAAAGAGAGGCTACGCAATACTCAAAGCCAAATTTATTCTCTTTGAGCGACTATGAAGCAAGAATCAGTGGAGCCGGCAAAGGAGTTTCCAGCACTTGGTTCGTTGCCAATGCTTGTAACTTTATGTACTCTGCTCACTCGGTTAAATTGAAAATACATTTATTGCACAGCTCTTCACCTTCTCCAGTGCTTCACTACTTGTTCACTAATTCGTGTTAGTGTCATACAAGCTTTTCATATTTTCATGGCAGTTACTGATGGAAATGATGATTGGAACGCATTGTGCCGACTGTTCAAGGATCTTTACAATTCTACGGAGACAAAATTGGAAACTAGTTGTACACAAATTTTGCTTTATCTATTCAAAATACTCGGAATACGATTTTGTTTCATGCAACAGTAAGCAATGGCAATGTTTACAGCATTTATAGAAGAAGATATTTACGTACGTATTGTGAGCTGACACTAACAATAAGTGTTAAATACGGAAAATTCAATAAGAGGATGTTAAATATTCATTGGAAGGCTCTGAGTCTGCTTAAATGCATTAGTATCCCTAACACTGGAATTCATAAGTATTCTAAAAATTGATCGAATAAAAATACTAACAGAATAAAAATTCTCTAATAGTAAGAATATGCTCAACAAACGCTTATAAGTGATTATATAAATACTTAAATATTAATCTTGACTACATTTATTGGTGTACCCTATATGTGCTTATGATATACCCACAGCTCGTCATAAATACCAAAAAAATTATTAGGGACAAACCGGTTGCAATAAGTATGCTCAACTCAAATATTTACAACTACTACAAGAATATTCATATAATAAATAAGTGGAACCTTTACATTTCTGCATGGTTGGGAAAATCAAGTATTTAAGAAACAAGTTTGTTAGATACTTTTGTTGTCCAGTATCGGAACTCGGTAGCGAAGTTTCGAAATTTTTACATCGTATTGTATAACCTTCTACATTCTGTTGATTTAAGTAATTTTATTCATGGAATACAGGGTACTCCCAAGCAAAAAAGCATGCTTTGTAAAAAATTGCTTTTTTGCTGAAAA
>JABASC010000945.1:0-29390 GCA_019776185.1 Plutomurus gul | reverse complement strand
CAAGTTCTAATGTGTTACTACTACTAGCTTTGTATGTGTTTCTCTTTTGTATGTGTTTGTAGCTCCCGCAAACGCAAAAGTCAAGCGTATTATTGATACAAACAACAAAGTTGACAAGAGCTCCTCCAGCACCCTCTATTGCTCAGTAATTGTATTTCTGTTCTATGTTCATCACTTCTCTACCCATTTTAGGCAACTTTCTAAATGCACCCTATTGACAGCCCGAACAATAATTTCCATGCTATCACTCAGTTTCATATTCAGTTATAAGTACTTTTTCTGAATTTCGATTATTTTCTTAATTATTTTTAACACAATATTTAAATTATTAACGAGAAAAAATTCTATGCTTAACAAAAGGGGAGATATACATCCTTTAGTACATGAAAACAATTTTAAAAACTTGTTCACCGCATGACGCATTCTGTACTATCCTCTGTCGTCTTGTGAATATTGGCCTAATACACATCAGTGGGAGCAATAAACAATGACCGATAAATATTGTTCGTTCTTTCCATTACCTGTTGGTGTTAATTAGGAGGAAACGATATTTCCAGCAAAGTGTGTAGCTTCCACGATTCAGTGATAGGGATAAGGCAGATGAAAATAGCTGCCATGAGTCCTGTACATACTACATACAACAAAGACTGATAAATAAAGGTAACTAACTGAGCCACCTAATAAATGATTGGATTAGCAGCCTCCGACTGTCAGTTGTATTTTGCAAAGTAGCTACTAGCCAGGAGACTAGTGTGCAAATAAAGGCGTATGCATATCTACCTTCAGTACATACACTTTTATATGTACTGCACGAACACTCACATACATCAAAGAGCATTTAAACAAGTATTTATTTATAAGAGACTCCATGAAACCACAGCAGCAGCGACGATGGAAACCTCCCCACTAGTGATTCCAAGTGATGTCAGAGCAAATAAAGATGGGTTTAGGATCTCATGGTACATTTATAGTAAAGTAGTCTGCACCGTGTACCTTGTATACGTATATATACATGCTACGGAGGTTTGTTAAAGTGCAAATAGAGTACAGCAAGCACTGCAGTAGTTTCCTGTCTGTCTCTGCAATCTAATATAATTGTGAGCTATCAGTAAACACTGTTATCACCAGTATGAATGGCAAGACAAGTTCCACATCGTGTTTACATCCAATCTTATGAGTCCTTTATGAAGAGCTGTGCTCTGCATGTCATAAAATTGAGCACCTAGCCAAAGCCGCAAATATATGTAATAAGAGTCTTTCTACTATATCATGAAATTGAAGTCCACACAGTCGGAATGAAACAAGAGAGAAACTCCACCACTACACTACCACTAGTGCTACTACCTTGCTTTTATTTCCATCGTATTAAAGTTCCATGCACATCAAGGAAGAGAGAGATTCTGACTGAATTGAACGGAGGATACAACATGCACCTAGTAATACATCACATCACCATTGCTCATATACACATTGCGTGGCAAGGAAACTTTATCGCATCTCTTTTCACTCCTGTGAAAATAGAATGAGTGGCATGGCACGGCGAAACGAGTTCGGGGAATCGTGTGAGCAACTAACGCATAAGCCACTGCTGGTAGGACTACCAGCACAGTAGCTCTCTACCACTAGGGTGCCTCTTGTGGTAGTAACAGCTCTCCGTGAAAGTTATGTACGTACGTACGGTTCGACTACTGCCACTACTCAACGTACGTACAGGAACAGACACACACACACAGAGTACATGGAGAAGACATAAAGTAGGGAAAATATTAGCCCGTGGTAGTCGCAAGTCGCAATACAAAGGAGGATGCATTGCCACACCAACTCCCGTGCAGATCAAATGCTCCAGTTTGACTGTGACCAGCATTAGAGCAACTCGGAAGATTTATTTTGGCTGCTAGTCGTGTGTGTTGTATTCTCTTGGAGAGCTGTGTGAGTCGAATTGACTTTAGACATTTGCCGGAGAGTAAAAGATAGACGGAGAGAGACAGGCAGACACACACACACACACACACATACACACATAGAGTGAGAGAGGAACAGACGCAATGTGTAGCAGCATGGACTGTTGTGAGTCGTGAGTAAAAGAAAATCTGTAGGATTCTATCTGGACTGTAGTATTCCATTAGAATCCAACGTAGCCACTTCACTGTGAGCAGCGACTACTGAAAAGAACGAGTATCAGCAGAAATATACTAAAAGAAGAGTCAGTTTCCCCACTGTACACAAAGATAATGTTAGGAAGAGTGTAGTGGCAAAAATACGCTCTCTCTACTCATCATATCAGAAGGAAACACACATCTCTTTGACTATTCTTATTCTTGACGGCACTTAACCCAGTTGTTTGTGTGATTCCAAGTATAAAATAGTAGAAAGAGAAATTAAAATAAACAAACAGAAGGAGGCATTACGTAAGAGGAGCGTATCTTGTAGATGTAGCGCGTACTATTACAGTAAGCAGTAGTAGCATCACAGTAGCAATCCAGTTGACAGTGTGGGAGAAGACCGAGGGTGTGTGTGTGCTGTGTGTGTAAGTACGAATTTCTCTGGTCATGGTGGTATAGACAGTAGTAGAGGGGCGATAGAAAACACCCGCACCCGGGTATCGTCGTACAGAGACTGAGAGTGTTGCGATTGCGTCGAGTGGGAGGCCACTTCTTGCAATCCTCCATCGATCGTATTTTAGCAACAAGTTGTGGTTACTTGCCTGTAGAATTATTTCAGTGAGTTTATTTTGACTTGCGAATGGCAACTTGTGAGGCGTCTGTTGGTTCCTATTGTCAATTGTGACCGTGTCTACTATTGTACACGAACTGTGGACAAATACATAAGAAATCCTCAAAGGAGCAGACCAAAGTCAATAATATCACATTCAGTCTTACCAGAAAATTGTTCGGATACCCACGGAAATTATTCAAGTGCTAAATCAAACATTACTACTACTTACTACCATATACGCACATAGCAGACGATCCTATGCAATTTCTTCACAAATTGATATCTTCCCTCGTAGATTCAACTACTAAATGCCATACCATAATATTTATTTTCACCAGGCGTCTCCTGGCTCCCATTTAATGACGAGCGGGTGTTCCTCCCTCCGACAAAGTCGGTGAAGCTGTCAAAGTCTTCCTTGTGGTTATGTTCTAAGTCAGTCAATCTGGTCCACTGTCGTCTTCTTGAAACGTCACTTTACGTATTATTTCTATTTTTAAAACTATTTTCCTAATTTCACCATGTAGTAAATTACAAGTGATCATATTGTTTTTCAATTGCAATGTATTATTAATACAGGTCATGGGATGCAACAATAGTCACATCCGCCCATTCTTTCGAAGATGCCGACGTCGTCGGTCGAAAAAAGACGAGCCCAGTGTCACACCGAAGGGGAATGACATGATCGATGGCAATCACTATGACGCAAATACAGATTTACTGCATGGGCTGCAGCTGCTATCATCATCTGTGCGAACCCCTTCCAATAAGTCTCTAGATAGCAACAATGACTCACCCTTTTGTGTTCCACTGTTAGCCCAGTCGTAAGTCTATAATATATATATATATAATAATGAATGAATGAATGAATTAGCATGTATCATTGTTGTGTCTGTGGGAGAAAGTCTCAAAGAAAATGGAGAAAGCAGGAGAATGTAACCAATATTGTAATTCTATTTGTCTGTCATCAGTAGTGTAGCATTTAGTTCTCCTTTAATGTATTTATAGCAAATGACGAGCTACGAAATTCCCGATAATTTTCTTAAAACCATCTGTATTGATTAGAGACAACCGCGAGGATAATATGGAGGGAGAATAGCACACACTATCATTAGTTACAACAAGAGACTGCTACACTAAAGGCATGCGCACACGAACTTTGTCTAATATTATGGCTAACAGGTCGCCGTGTACCTTTGTGCTACATGTTTTTCTCTTTAATTAGCATGAACACTATTTGAAATTATCATCAATATAATTTTGCAAAAGAATTTGAATTTTGAACGTACCTGAGAAATAATTTTGCTTCCTTTTAATGTGTGCAGTTGTCCGTCTATATACGAATTTCTTGAGTAGTAAGTATGTGATATATCTATGTAATGTAGGTTGATGTTTACTTTATACGTAGTTGCACAGTCGATTTATTATTGGTACGTCAAAGCGTTCTATTTAGCACCCAGTTTATTTGTAGTTTTGTCAAATGTGTATGTAGTTGAGTCGTGTGGATGGCACACATTGAACCTTATGTCTAGTCGTCAACTTTTTGGCACTATTAAAGCTGTCCGTGTTTGTATAGTAGTTCACTGTTGCTGCACATGGAAAGTAAACACGGGAAAATTCCTTGTCTACTTTTATTTAGGCTGCGTACGTCAAAAAATTTGGTTGAACGTAATTCGTGCCCTTTTACTAACATACGTGACGCTGCAAAGGTCATTTACACGTACACGTTGATGGTGTAAGGGAAGGGTGGGGTCTAACTCTATCTTTTCGAGATATTGAACTTAATATGCTACTAAAACATGGGGAAAATAGTAGGCAATTGTTGTTTTAAGTGTGTTTTAAATTATAAAGTTAAATTTCTGATGAAAGTCTATTCTAATTGTTGAATAATAATAATAAATATTGGACACTGAAAGCAAATGAATCAACTGTTAGGGGGGAGGGGATTAAATATCAGGAGCAGTTGATGGGTTTAATAACGTACTAAATTCTTGTTTGTGTTTCATGTGGATGGTGGTGGTGAGCTGTACATATAAGTATGGTTTGCTTAAGAGATTGTTGTACACCAAGCAGTAACCTTAATTCAGTGAGCAAGGTCTATATAATAATTGTACCATATGAGTGAACGTCAGAGCAATGGTTTTGGCGTCTTTCATGTGCATTTGATTAAGCCAGTGGTTACGAAAATCTGAATGTGACTATCGATGATTACATTTTGCTAATCCACAGTAAATCATAGAAAGTAAATCTTATGTAGAGGGTCATGCAATAAATGCGCAGACGTTGTAGAAACGTACACTGAAATTCACAACACGTAACGCTTACAATTATATTTTATATCTTTTCATGAAAATTGTACTTGTAGTCAGATAATATTGGCAATCGTTGTACAAAATGCCGTGCATTTACTGTGGTAGTAAATAGTAGTAATTGATTCCACAGTTGTATGTTATATTACTTTATTCAGAAGTGTATCTTTAAGCTTTTTAGCCAGTCTATTTGTTCCAAGTGGGATAAATCTGTCAACCTCTCTCATATATTGGACATGCATGTGTATTATAATTGAATATCATGTAAGCTTTTGTTTAAAGTTACACGGTTGCATGTAGTACCTCGTATGAAGTGTAGCATGTCGTTTTTTTAGGAAACTGTATAGAAGATTCTGTCTGACAGCAGGTCGGCGCGCAGAAAGGATCGTGCATAAAACAAAGGTCCTTTCATCAGTTAATTGCGTGGTTACAATATGAAATATCCTATGGCAAACATTTGTCTGCTTACAAAGATACTATTATCTTCGTTCCATATGCGTGGTGTATTGTATGCGCATTCAAAATGTCAACTTAGTAACGGCTTCCTCCTTGCAGAATGTATATAGTGTATGGGTGAATACAAATTGAGTAGAACTAGTGAAATGTATATTTGAACAATCGACAATGCCTGAATCCCAGCTAAATATAAAATGTTTATGTTTCTAGTTCGGCGAGTTCGAGCCAACTTGATTTTTTTAAAATGCTGGACCAAAAGATTGACGAGGTAGGTCATAGTATCATGTATTTTAGTAAATTATTTTTCTAACACCAACGCTTATTACGTGTACATAGTAAATAAATTGTTCAACAATTTGTTGTTCCATCTCAGCATGCATTTTGGCTTATTAGAAAGGATAAAAGATACATTTTTAAAAGACAATTATGAGTGCAAAAACGGTTTTCCTTTTAACTGCGGAAACATTTTGCAGGGACTGTAGTATGATTTGAGATAAATGATATTGAAGTGCAAATAATATACTTGATATTCTCTAGAACAAAATTCTCATTTCAATATTTAGTCGCTTTATTTTGACACGAAATGCATTCTCACATCAATCTCAGATTCATTCTTCTTATTGAGAAACATTCTCACACAAACAACTTGATTGAGACATGGCCGTAGAAAATGAAATTCTGAGCACCCCGTGAAACTAATTCTAAATGATAGGTGGTATCTTGATGAAGTCAATTTCTGAGCGTTTCCTTAACGTACAATGCTAACTTTGTTAAAATCTGTAATAATAAATAAACAGGAGATTGAGAGAGAGAGAGAGAGGAGAGAGAGAGAGAGTACTACTACGAATAAAAGCTACAAGATAACAGTAATAATAATAATGATATATAAATAGAATAGAATTTAGCCTTATGATTTCATTGGTGATGGTTGGTTGGCGTTTGACATACTACTAACAAGTATAAGCTGTAAGAAAAGGTAGCATATAGCAAACTATAAAATGTACTTTTAAGTAAGTTGTATGTGTTATTGTATTTCTGAGACGTTGAGGTAATAACCAAAATATTTATACACATTTTTCTTTAGCTAAATATCAAATCACTGGTTGTAATAATTTATAACTAACACTGACTCTCGCAGATACATTTGAATGTTTCCTTTCCGTTTCTGTTCCGATTTACTAGTACATAGTATCAACCGGCATTTCCCGTTTCACTTTCACCTACTTACATAATATAATAATATGTAGTAGTAGACTTACATTATTCTTTTCGACGACTAAACAACATAAAGTATAACTTTTCTACATTCGTACGCCTGCTACCACTCCACGTACATACATTACAGTCAACGTTAACAGTGTACATTACAATTAATATGCAAACATTTGTCTGTTTTATTGTAGTATACCCACATAGGTAGATTGGTATGTACATACTAAGTAATGTATCTTAAAGGTGGTATGAATTTTCAAAGAACAAAGGAGAAAATGTGATGAGTATTTTTACGCGGAAAGTTTATTTGTTTGTAAGTTTACATTTTGTTGTGTAGGTAGGTGTGTATTATTGGTAAGGTATATGCAGTAGTACAATATTTTCTTCGTTTTTAGACACCTACATAATATATGCTATGTTTATGTATGTAATCCTAATGGGAAAGTTTAATAAATATGTTCTCCGGCTATAGCTCGAAATTGTACTCCAAAGAGTTCGTGTCCGTTGCATGAAATTTCATCCCCAGACTAGTATACACGTGTATATTTTATTCGTTTTGGATAATATTATAGGTCGTAGTGTAGGAATAGTACTGTATGCATGTATACGTGTAGATTAATTTCAACAGCAGTAAAAATCCAATCATTCGGAAAACTAATAATAAATTCAGTACACATTGTACTGTACATATTATTATGGTATATAGAGAACAGACAGCGGACACATTAAATACTAATACAATGCAGCAGCACAGTCGAGTAATAAGAAAAGTATAACAAAATGTTAAGACACAATACAAGTTGCAGATATTGGAATTTCACAGAGTCTAAAAACACATTTATATAATATGTATGTAATTATTACCCTTACATTAGAGCACATTGGAATTGTCCCTTCACAATGATTTCGTATACATTCGTATGTAACGGTAACAGTAATAGTGTAAATTTTCTTTAGTTTCTTCTGCAATTAGACTTACGTAGTGCATAATATGTAAGTATAACAAGTTCTACAGCTTTTGATAAAACGTTTCGCTTAAAATATTGCCAATATAGTAGTACTTGCAGTGTAGTTATCAAGTACCTATACAGTAAGTATTTATATTATACTCAAAGTGTAAATCCTCTTATTATGCAGATCTTTGGTTTGTGAACCATTTGTGAACTGTCGTAGCGTCTCCTGGCCGGCTCTTCAACTTTAGCTTTTCAATTTTCAATTTACACACAAACATTTTATTAAAATTGTCTGTGTGTACATATACGGCTCTTGAAGAGTACAGTATAGTCTATATAGGATTTATTATGGCTCCTAAATAGTTTATTTAGTTGTAACAATAATATAAGTATGTACCTAGCCTATTATTAATTGGCCAAATATTATTACACCATTTAGAATAAATTGCAAAAAATAAGACTCTTTCTAGTTGAGATAATGGCTATAATCGAAGGATACGGTTATCTGATCAAAAATTGTGTGTGCTTTTAAATTACAGGGTCCAGACTATGACCCAGAAGAGGATCAAGTTGAGTTCGAGCGTCACCAAATGCGAAATCTGGACGTTTGGAATAAAGGAATCAAGAGCTTCACATGCGAGGCCAACAAGACATCGGCGAAGCCATTTACGCGCTGTCATTGGGACGAAGATGGTGACTGACAAAGACCGTAGCAGTTCTCTAACGAATTGCATTGCTTCCCTAACAATATTTCTTACTCCAAACCAATGTCTCATTTTTATTACCTGTATTCCAAAAGACTGACGTATAATTTATTCTAAACAGGTAAATAAAAACTGAATGTTAAAATGTGTCAGTATCAATAATAATAATAATAACACACATATACAATCAACGAACGCCTTTTGTGAGCAAAAACATCTCTATTCCAATTTTTTCGATTCCAGTGTGAAGTGTGAATGTATTCATCAGTATACAGTAAATTTATCAGTACTTCCAGTCAACAATACGCAGTCGGATTAGTACATCTATTTTATCTGTATTGCACGGCCAAACGTATTGAGCGTTGAGTACTCATATAATATAGTTACTACAGCTATTGTGTCTCATTGTCATGTCATATTATATCATATTATTGGTATCTTGTCCTTAGGAACAAGATATAACATTTTCACTTTACTTACTGAATACATTCAAGTTTTTTTTTAAATGTACCTGCTGCTACATACACATTATGCATAATAATAATATGTAGTATTTAGTATTAGTAATATACGTAGAGTTATTTATTTCGTCGGAACATTGAAAATTTTACCTCTACAGTTAGGATTTGATTTTTGAGATTTGAATGAATGTAATTTAGTCGAGGAGTATATAGGAGAATGGAAGAAAGCTGCATTGACATATATATTTATAGTATATGTATGAACTGTCGGAGGCATTTTAAGTACTTGTTTTCTAAATCAGTGGAAGAAATTTTTATTTGGAAGAAAGTTGTTTGGCAAGTTCAGTATATTTAATAAATTTAGATGTTGGAGAATCTGAAGGCAGCTGTGACTCATCTTTTGGTGAGACGGTCCCAGGACTCTTTTCCTTCACGAAGTGCATCTTTGCAAGATGATGTCGGTAGGCTCCCTTTGATAAAAACGGAGTTTCGCAAAAAGTACATTTCAGCACATTTTCTCCATCGTTCATGGACCAACTAAGTCCAAGCAGAGCTGAGCTTTCTACTCCTACAATGACACGAAGGACACATTTGTAAAAATAATTGCTAAAAAGTGGTCCAACTCAACAACAATTTGTATTACATAATATGTAATTAGCTCGTCTACTTACTATACTATGCCATTTATTACGAACAAGACAACTACTAGTAAATACGTTTCTAATATCACGCAATGAGAACAACTTTAAATTGAAGAGGACTTAAAGGAATCCTGACCTGGTGATGACTGTGGGTTTGAGGAAGAGGTACTAGTTGGTCGAGAGCTTGTACTCACAACGGGTGTATTTTCAGTTTTATCACACAATTTCTGCAATCACAAAGCAACGTTCAAGATATTACAGGAAAACTGATATGACATATTCAATCGGGTAACAACTGCATTTCTTTTCATTTTAAGTGATTTGTATTTGTACCTGCAATGCAGCCAGAGGGTGATGAGAATTATGTTGAAAACCGGTAGGAGTCGGTGGTTTGTTTCCATCGTGATTGCCACCAATGGATTCAAACATGGAACTCAGAGCTGATAAGCTGTTAAATTTCATTTTATCTACTTTCATCTCGTCAGCAGCCTCTGGTGTTTTGGACTGCTTCGGAGATTCGTCTTTGGCTTCTGGCACCGGGGAGGGAGTATTCGGAGTTCGAATCTTGGAAATTTCATCTGACTTTTCGGAAGAGACGCTACGTGGTCTTGCGTGGGGAAATCGCGGGGGTACAGGTAAAACACTAGGATCGACAAGTGGCTTTGTGTAGTCTACTGATTCGTCAATTCCTAACCTCTTTAATATACTGAAACAAACAAAATAAATTCAATTTACTCAACATGACAAATTGTATACATTTTATTTCAACACAGGCTGACAACACATAAATAGTACGCAACACATCAGACTATAGTGCATAGGCACCTATATATACGTACATCAAGATAAATCACGATGATGATGTATCCAGTGTGAATTTTATTTTATTTACCTAGTTCCGACAGGAGGAGTAGGACCAATTGCTGCATTGCTCATGCCTTTCGTTCTGTAGTCGAATGACTTTTCAATCATTTTCTCGATCGCATTTAGAACTGAAGACTCTTTCTTCTCATCCTTGTCTTTGGTTAGTGTAGTTGTAGTGGTAGTAGTACTGAGATCTTGAGGGGGTTCTGATGACTCTTTTTTCGGGGATTTGATTGTTGGTGTAGGTGGGCCGTTGGAGCCAAGTGACTTTTCGCATACTCGTAAATGCTCAACAAATGCAGGAGCTGGAATTTTTTCCGAACATTTCTCACAAGAGATACGAATCTCTTTTTTCATTTCGGTATTTGCCCTTTCGAGCTCTAACAGTTTTCTAACTGGAAGACTCTTTTTGCGCTTTTCCCGTGACTGTCTCCGTCGCGAGCCGGATTCTGTGATTGATCTCATTATGTGCTCTTTGTAGTGTGAGTTTTTCACCATATGATTAGACAGCTCTTTCAACGATGAAAAGGCCTGTTGAAAGCAACATTCAAGATATTACAGTGAAACTGGTATGACATATTCAATAGGAAAACAACTGAAATTCTTTTCATTTGTAAGTGATTTGTATTTGTACCTGATCACAAACTTTGCAGGTTAGAACCGCGCTAACATGAGAATTCGTCGAAGAAGATTTATCCTCCGAAGATCTCCACGATATAAGTTGTTCTTGAGAGATTATGTTCGTGTAGTGTTGTGTCTGCTGCATGTGCGACGTCATTTCTGCAAGAGATCGGAAACTTTGCCCGCACCACATGCACTTTAAAATCTGCCTTGTCTGCTCTGCGCCTTTTCCTGTGATTGGACATACCCCGGATGCGGGGGGAAGAAATGAAAATTATATTGTCACAAGAGAAGACCCAAAAGATATGAATAAATTATCTACAAAATTATTCACTGCACACGAATACGAAGGCATTTTTTTACAGCGATAAAGATTCATGGAATTATTTTGCGGACAAATATACATAAAACTGTATAAGGTGGAGCCTCTCTGACATCCTTTTCTTTAAAAGACTATAACTTGGTTCACTCAATCAGTGAGCAACTTTAACCGTTTTATTTTTGTCCGATTTTCCGTCATTAAGAGTTTAGAATGTTAACAAGAAAATAGATTTTTTTTTGTTAACTGTGCAGTTGTGAGTATTGTTTTAAGAGATTCTTATTGAAATCAACATTTAAATGAGAAAAAATGCGTGTGCAGAAAAATTTGTACTACCTATACTACTTATAAGAGCCATTATGTACAAGCACCTATGTACATTAAAATAAAATGAATGCTTACCTAACCATACATCTTGTCCTCTGACTAATTTTCTTGGAAGATGGACTGTTTCTGAAATAGTTAACAAATATACATATAGTGAATTCACATGAGAAAGTAAATATAATTCTACACAAATACACAAAATAATAAATCACTGAAAATAATAGAAGCCTTAGAAGAATTTTTGTTCCTGAAAGGGAAAGCATACATATATTTATATTATGCGAAAATAGATTTGTGTACCTTTGAGAAGTAGAGACGAGTCCTGTGCATTTGGCTGAGGAGGTTGGGGAGGAGGGAGATTGATTTGCGGTTGCTGAGATGCAGCTTTTGGAGAAGAGAGATTTGACAAAGAAGGTCCATGTTTCGCTTCTTTCATATGAGCACTGAGGGCCGATAACGACGGGAAGGTGACACGACAACAAACGCATCGAAGAACATCTCTCGTACCACAAGAACTCTGAGCGAGCCATTGGGCTTGCCATGAAGAACTAGAACCACCTGCCACGGGAAAAACACAAAGTGAAAACATGATCTGATATGTTTTATGTATTTCACGATCCCCTTTCACCGTTCTCACTCAGGGCGCTTCATTCCATGAAATTTTAAACGAGTGTAACACAACGTGGCCACATACTAAAACTACAATAATAAAAATATCAAGTGAAGACTCACTGCGATTTCCCGGCGATGTCAATCTTGTCTCGGTTTGACCCACTCGACTCAACTCTGACATTTTTTCTAAGGCCTTCGAGCCCATATCTGGACTGGGAGAACTTCCGTTCCAGTTTAGTTTCCCCTCTCCCCATTTTAGTAATTTCTTTGGAGGTGAGTCTTCATCATTCTTCTTATGTGATACTGACAAGTCCAATGGACTATCCCCGACCAGCGCCGTTGCGCCCTGTCTACTCTGCTTACGTTGGCTAAAGTCTAAAACGGCTCCATTCTGTGCTGATGGACTAGGACTCTTGCGTGGCCTGAAAATACATTTAAAAATTTACAAAATCTTTCATTTGTGACTACATTTGTAACTGGAAATCGTTTCCAATAATGAACACAGTACACGTACAAAGGAGAACCAGAGTCCCGAGATTCGGATCCCTCTCGAGTGTGCGAATCATCAGAGTCAGAACTCTTGTCTTCATCATCAGACGCATCAGAGGATACTGTTTCAAAAATGAGAAAACGATCAAAACCTGTAACTTGAATTGAAGGAAGCCTGCTACTTTTCCTTGTCCATTGTTATGAAATGAAAATACGACTATTTAGCTATCCCAAGGTTAGCGGTTGTTGGAGGAGAAAGGGTGTCGAACCGTGGTAGTAAGTCTTTCACTCTACTTTTCGGACTCTTTCAGTTTACTTTACCCTAGACTACTATATAGTACATAATATGTAGTGTTCCTAATAGATTCCTATAACTTTATATAAAATTCTACTGCTACATTCACACGGTGTAGTATCACTATAAAGTTTCCGAATCCAAATAAAAAGAAGGAGAGTCTGGGATACGACTTTTCATTTCATAGCTTAGGTTAGGATCAGTTCATTCATGTCCTGTTCTGGTTCGGTTTGCTTTTTCCTTACCCTCCTTTTTTATTCCTGCTTCGGCTGCGGCCAGATTCTCAAGTTCCCCTGCAAACAGAAAAATAAAGAGTTGTTGAAGACTTTCCTTCGTTGAATACCTAAAGACCTGTACAGTGGTGGTGTATCTGGTAGAGGTTCGATCGAGCCACTGTTTGTGTGCCACAGCCACGTTAGCTTAACTTTGATTGACATTATAAAGAAAGCACCGATTGACATCAAGTATCCAAAATACATTCTGGGCGCAGAATGACAGGAAAGGGAAAGAAAGCATGTGAGTACAAGACATTGTAGTGGAGCGGAATTGAGCGAACGAAGGAAAAGGGAAATGCTAACTAAAATACCTAGCTAGAGAACACATCCCATTGTAGTGCAATGGAAAAGAGCGGAGATCACAAAATAATAATACTCTCTGTGTGAACATGGTGAAGTATGTATGTCGTGTATTGCGGTGAAATGTAGTTTAGGGAATGTGGTGGCCTGGCCACTGCTACTGAAAGCACATATACATGCATGATATACTTATACAGTATAGATTTATAGTATGTATAGAGAATATAGGCATGGATGGACCATTATGATGGTCACTGCTACGTCTACTATTTAATACCACGGACTAGGAATGGTATGACGACGACGACGACGAAGACGACGGAGAAGAAGAAGAGGGAACGACGATATCATTCGTTTGTGAATTCCTTGCAGTTGTACAGGAAATGGTGAGTATCTGCAATCAAAGATGAGATGCTCATCACGCCCGTCGGTCTCTCTTAGAAAATGAAAACGTAGTTGCTGACCTCAACAGAACGTTCATCATATTAATTACCTTCGTAATTTTCAGTTGACGCTACGTGGACTGATTTTTGTCCTCGTTGCTGCATTGACATAAGAATTGTCTCGCGAATAAATTACAGCTCGACTGTAGTTCTAAGTACGTGAGAGAAACAAAGCTCTCTCGGAGGCATGTGCTCCCATGTGATTCCTACATTTGTGTGTGACGGTTTGGATTTCTTCTGTTGGCAGCTAATAAAGGGGAAGCTCAGAGCTCAGCATCGACTCTCATTACACCAGTGCAATGATTAAGATCTACCTTGGCAGTCTCTCTGACTAACTAGTCTCTCTCTCTCTCTCTCTCTCTCTTCCTGATATGATAGTATTATGAGCTAATAACCAGGTAGGCTCATGAAAACACTACACAACACACCTATAAAGTTGGATATATCTGTTTATGTCCTCGTCTCCGTCACAGTACTCTTGGTGCGTACTATTCCCTGTTAGTAATCTCTCCTGTGTGCAGTGCTCTACTCTCAAATTGTAATGTGCCAGAGCAAATGAAATATGAAATATGTGAATTTCTAATTGTAATATAGATATGTAGTCAGACAGAAAGGAACCGAAGAGAGAACACTTATATACCGAATGGAGGAATGTATCTTGCAGCTACTCAACACTCCACTACGACTATATACCCATTACATCACATTACATTACTCTTCTATTTCAAAGCACAGACCATTGTGTTCCTCTTTGCGGAGCAGGTAAAAGTAAATTGAAGAAGAACATCTCTTTCTCTGCTTCAGAAAGATTAGAACACTTGTAACTTCCTATCCACAATCCAAGCAAAGAATGCTTAACATCATATTGCTTTAGATTACAAGGTAGACTCTACTACTAATATCTGTAATACCACCATGTACTAATACTTACTACAACTACTACTACCACTCACTAAATGTACATATACTCTACTACTACTTCCTTTGTTCTTTCTTATGGGTAAGCATAGCTCATACTGACTTTAGTTATTCCTGTAATAGTTTCAGATAAGTTATAACTTGCCCCTGCAGCGTGCAACCATCTCTCCTTTATTCGTCAATTCTCTGGGAATAACTTTCCTTATAGTTGAATGCACTTTTGTACATTTTGTTGGTAAAACGTACACAGTACAGTACATACACTGTCTAGTCAATTTTAATGTATTTTCGTACTCGCATTAGTACTTGTTAGTATAAAGACTATGTATACAGTGCTTATTATATATTTGATCTGGTCTTTTAGTGAATATCTTAGCATTAGTTGGCAGTCTTTGTAGCAATGGTGGTAGTTGAATGTCTACTAAGGTACAAGCATGTATGCAAAGTTGTTGTGGCATGAAAACAAGATGGATTTAGACTGAAGACCGAATTCTGTCCATCAGAGACGAGATTGCGCCTGAATGAAGTGTGCATTAAATGATACACTTAAATCAGATGAGCGTGAGTAGAAAATGTTGATGCTGTTGGCATGTGAGTGAGCGCACAACACACAGAACGTGTGTGTAAGTAAATGTGAACTAAAGATAAACTACAGTGTCAGTTGGTTGGCTCGTTTGAGTTACAGTTGTCACGTCAGTAGTTAAAATGTTAAATGACGAGAAAACAGGTATTTCTGGATTTAACGCCAAAAATCGAATGACGAATCTAAAAAACGTATTAGTGTTGCTCCATGCATGAACAAATGAGCATTGTTGATTGTTGTTTGAGGTGAGGAATGCATTGGTCATATAGCACCATAATGTCCACCGTTTCTCATGTCGCTGTGTGATACTGTGTACACTAGGCGTAACATATTTATACCTACGTGTCTACAGTGGACATATATGCAGTCACCTTAACTCCTCAGTTATTTACCTGGTCGAGTTAGTTTACTAGTTCTCTCTCGTTTCCACTCTATTCACAGTTACAATATACAAGACAAACTGTCGAAAAGGTCAATTTTTCACTCAAGGTATCAATTGTCAATAATAAAGGCGAGCTGTGTGTGAATGCTGGGAGGACTCCCTCCGGTGTTTTTCATTTGACGTAAAATCTTAATTTATCACTTGAGACATTTGTTATTGAGTCGAGTTGGAGAGGAATAAAGAAAGAAAAGAAAGAAAGAGCAAGCAGCAATGTTAGTCAAGTCAAGTCTTAAGTCAAGTTGGTGAGCAGCAAAGCAAAGAGAATATAAATATAAAGAAACACATAAATATGGATACATCCATATATCAGTGCATGCATTTCTGTGTGTAGTCTTTTAGTAGTATGGAGGTAGTGGATACTATTATGGAGCCTGTACTGCACATACGGTTAGTTGGTTATGTAGGAAATGAGTGCCGACTTGGTATGTTGGCCAGCTAAAAGTATGCAAAGAGCTAATAGAGAGTGTGAAGGAAAGTCGAACGAAGTGCAATGCAGTCAAGTCAAGTCGCGAGAAGTCGAGTAAAGTGTGAGAGAGCATTTGTAAGCTCAGGTAAGTAAATTTGGTGTGAGTGATTGGGAAATGAGAGTTGTATAAAAGATGAGGTCTTGGTGTCGGGGACTGTTTTAGATTGTCTGGGGGTTGTGGAAGTCTGGGGGAGTGGAGGTTCCTTCAAAGAAAAACCAGAAATTTATCGTTAGTTCGGCGTGTAGCAACCTAACTCGTGATAGCAATAAATCCTGGGACTGAAACATTTTTGTGAGCGTTTCTTGAGTTGCCTGTGAGTTGGTTGAAGATTTGTTGCCTAAAACCTCCCTCCTTGTGAGATTTATATGTGACAGATTGACAGCATTCAGCAGTGTTACTCTCTCCCCCCACCCCCCTTCCATACTTTATGAGCACCATAACTCATACGCACCTTCCCAACCCACGGGAAGATTCCTCATCAGCATTCATCAATAAGTCATTACACCATGATTTCTAATTATTTACCATTGTTTTTCGTGAGTCGACTCGACTGAACTGATGGAAACCAGACCCGAGTCAAAGCAGAGTGATAGCAGCAGTGACTGTATGCAAGGCACACAAATGTACAACAGACACAGTGAAGGAGAGCCAACAAAAGGAGAGTCTCAGGAAAGGACGCCACACCACACCGTGGATGAGACTCCCAACTCAACATGATCCTCTCCCATCCAACATAACATCACTCCTGACAATTTCGCTAAAAGCTGACTTTTCCTTAAAAAGGCATCCTGCCTGCCTCTCAAATGCGACTGTACGGCCGAAAAACGTTTTTTCGCTCATAATTTACTGCTCTTATAAATCTTGCTGAATAAAGTCTCTAGAAAATAAATCCTAGGTCATTTCCGTCCATCTGAAACAATCTGATGGAACTATGGAACTGTTTGCTATTCAACTAAACTAAACTCAACCATAGTCAACCCTGTTCATTCATACAGACAGACCGCTTTCTTACTACCGACTTGTACTCTCTCCTCTCTCGCGCTCGCTCTCCAGTCACAGTTCCTTCCTTTTTATATGCTATTCCTACCGTGCACATGCATACATACATACTGCATACATACATATATATATATATATACAACACACACGTACTCCAATTCTCTTTAGTGCCTGACTCCATGTACTCTATTTCTAATCTACAAACATCTAGTTACTTGTGCTTATGCATTACGTTGTAGGACACCCTGCATTCTTTACTGTTTGATCAGGAACACAAGGTACTTTATACCTAAATTTTTAGTCTAGTAGTCCCTCCGTCACTAATTGTTACTTTCATAATCAAATAATTTAAATATTATAAATACACAAATATCAACATCCGTCTAAATCAACACAAGGGGGAGAACGTGTCTCATTTCTACACTATATTTAAATAAGTGTGTGCACTGCTCTAAAGCTCCAAATATTCAGGATGACTAGCATATGTCTTGTTAATATACAACAAGTATGTAAATATACTTGTCGAAACGGAAAGATAAATATTTATATATGTGGTATAATAACTAATAACCAAACGACTTTGCAGCATATTGTATACAGTAGGTGGCTGTGGAGCTAATTTGCGGAATGGCAGCAATATTTTTGGTGAGCAAGAGTTTATCTGTATACTGTACTGGTGACTTGGAGTGAAGCGAACCATCGAATTATCATCAACTGGCAGCGAGAGAGAGAGAGAGTGTGTGTGTGTGTGTGTATGTGTGTGTGAGAGAGAGAGAGAGAGAATGTCTCTCCCACAGTATAAAAAAGTAGCGTAAAATAAAGTCACCGAAGAAATGGAACTCTAGAAAATATTCAACAACAATTGATTTCTGGAGCGAATCAGAATGATGACATAAATCAAGTGCTATGGCGCCACAAATGACCTGTAAGCTGACCTGTCACGTTTGAAGGAGGCACGGCTATGACTTATGTGCCAAGTGTAGACTGACTTATGAAGGAGTAGTCTCTAGTCAGTTGATTGGTTGGCCACACTCCTACGTGACTACCTGTCCTCAACAAATTATGTCAGGCTCTCATCAGGCAGTGGCCTAGCATGAGAAAAAACTTTACCAAGGACTACTCCTATCCTGCCAACCTGCCAGCTACATAAGTATTATATTATAACTCTCTCTCACTCACTTCACTACTTTCAGATAACTTCACAATACCTCTATCTCTATTGCTTGCTTCCACCGCTATACATAACATAAGATACATCTGTAGAGCGGAGCTTCTCCGAGTTTTCATCTCAACACCAACCCAAGACCAAGTCAACTGCTCTCGTCATGAAGCCAAACCAAGCCACTTTTCTGCTGCTCCACTACTTACTCCGACTTGTATACACAGTACAGATACGTGCATGAGTACATGGCAGTACGTACCAGTACGATACGACTCATTGTGTTGCCATTCCATGTAATAAAGTAACTATAGATAGGAATGAGCGCGGCAGAAGCGACTGACTGCGACTGAATGAGTATAATAAAGAGAAGAAGAGATATGAGCAATGAGTCTAGTCGCATGAGTCAGTTGCAGATTAACTTGAGATGATGTTGAGTATTGGATATGATTTGGCTATTGATTGGCATTCGGCATGTCTACACAGTCAAGTCTACAAGTCGACTCTTTAGCGCTCCTACTTCTTGCTCACTTATTTGTTGTCTGTTGTGTGAGTGAGCGAGCGAGTCAGTGAGTGAGAATCGCATTGTGTCGAACATACCTATCCATTAGTAAGAACATAAGTATCTATGTGTACTATTATATGTGTACACCGTGTGTGCACACGGTGGTGTGTACTGTGTGTGTGTGTACTTAGGTACGTGTATGTAGGTACACTTTATTGTATGTATCGGATGAAAAGTATTGAGTGAGTGAGTTGAGTTGACTTGTATTACTTAGTTAGCGATTTCTTTCTTGTTATGTTATGTAGTAGAAACATTAGGGAGCATAGTGTGGATCGAATCAGAGCTTATAATAATATTGCATTGCAGCGGTGGCAGTGCAGCAGTGGTGGTAGGAGATTGTAACAACTCGTCGCAGTAGTAATAGGAACAGTGAGAGGAGTGAAGTAGGCAGTAAAGAGAAGAAGAATAGTGACACGGCATTGGCGGTAGTGCACATAACATAATGATATAATAGATATAAAGATTCTATCGTATATTATGTAATGTTGTAGTAAAGTAAAGTAAATGTATGTGGAGTAATCTGCAGAAGACGAAGACGAGAGTGGGGAATAGAAGTGGCTGTCCAGCTCGGAATCCCCCATGACGCGCCGTTGATTGACATAGGGATACATAAAAGGGGGGCTGGTGGGTAGAGCCGAGTCTCTGGGCCTTCGTTGCGAGAGAATGTGGAAAAAGCCATTTGCTGTCACATAATTCACCGGGTTTTGAGTCTCGACCAGGCAGCCATAGATCTCTTCTCCGAGTCATGGGCATCAAACGCTTCTAAAATATATAATTCTCAACGAACTTGGCGTTTCTGACAACGCAAATGGCCCTTTTTTGCTTCTCTATTCCATTTATAAAATATAGTCTTTGGTCCTTTATTACATGCGGTGGGGGCCGTGGACGGGGAGGGACTCATACATCCAATGGCTGTTCGTCACGAACCAGCCAACTTCTGCCCCCTTGACACTCTCAACACCCGACAATCCCGCATTTGAATCCGATAGCAACGTTCACGTTAACTCACACACAACTACAAAACTACAACCAACTCAACTCCACTACTCACTAAACCATCACCATCAACCTTCTTAATCAACTTATGGCAAAACACACTTAACTCTTTCCTATCACTCCAATGCTCACTACTGCACACTGCTATACATCCAGCGCAGTCAGTCACAACTGAATGCGACTCACTTGGACTTGACTTGAATTTTCTTTCTTTCATCATTCCCATCGAAAATCTCATTTACATTTAACCCAACTTTACTTGGCTAAGTCGTACGTACTACTGCTACTGCTACTACTGCTACTGCTACTACTACCACTGCACTACTACATGTGCTATACACGGTGTATACTTTATAGTAGCACCACTTACCTATATATTATATAGGACTCTGTTGCCGCTCACAGGCGCACTTATTATAATACCAGTGGGCTGGTAGGTATGTGAGCGAATAGAAACAACAGAAAATCATTTATTTCCTTTTATTATTGTCTTACATTACCAACACGTCACATTTACGATAATATATGTACATTAACATGCAATGTCATTCATAATGTAATTTTCAATGGAAATGAAAACACATTCTTTCCATTTTTACAACATCATTATTACCACTATGTCTACGAAACGACGTACCTGTCTATTGCATGTATTAATACGCAGACACACTTTGTCTTGCTACTATATTATATACTAGATATATGATATGCCAAAGATATAAAGCCCATCAGCTGCTTTCAAACTAAATTTACCACCAGCTTAAAAAGACATGCCGATCCCTCATAAAAACTTTCTCTGACAGAGTTAAAATATAAATGCCATTGCGGAGACGTCATCATCATAATATTTGTGTGTGTATGTGTGTGAGTTTAGTCCAAGAGCTAGTGATGTGCTTCAAACACATGTAAGTCGACACTCTGTTGCTAATTGCTAGTGACATAAATTCGCAAAGCAGTTGTTATGAAATTTCCTTGAAGAAATATCTATGCATGCCTCGATGAATTAATAAATGACAAGAGATAGAAAAACAAAAAAGTACACTAGTGCAACGAATATTATTCGCAAGTTGGTAAATTGACAAGGACGAGGAGTAGTTGGAATGGGGAGACAAGCGAGTGGATGAAAAGTTGGGAACTTGCTGTGTACAACCAATATTTCTCTGCTTACACCTTGTTTGAATCATCTCTCTCTTGAAGTCAAGTCAATGTAATGTTCCTTTGGGTTGTGTGTGTGTGTGTGTGTGAAATAAATAAGAGCAATATTGTTTGGTGGTGTGCCGGTGAAGAAAGGAAGAGGAGAGCCAGCAAGAGAGGAGAGAGAGAGAGATGGATCTGGAAGAGTTGCAGCACATAAGTAACTAACATTCGTGTGATGTGATGTCTGTGCAATTAGTTTGATGGAGGCATGTTCTCTTTCTCTCTGCTCTTTCAGTGTGACTTCAGTTGACTTGACTGAATGAGTCGAGAGTTGACTACTATAGCTCCGATGAGGCAAAAGTCAGATCATGCTATCAGACACGAATTGTGGTCCGGGCTATTTTAAGGTGGAGTGTAATGAAAAGTGGCGTCGTCGTCAGTGATAGATAATTCGCACCATACCCTCACTATTCCTAACGTACGAATGTACCGCATGTGTCAACTATTAATCTGCCATGGAGCAGTTATTTTAAGAAGCAGATTGATGCCTTCACTCTATTCTGCATTCCACCAGTCAACTCTATATCCCCTTCCATTCTTGAGACCCTTTCCATCCTTTTGATGCACGTTTCTGTCAGGCAACCATCAGATCCAAATCTGATCTCAGTCCGTCCGAATCACTCCGAGATTCTTCCTTTACTCTTCTTTCTCTCGTCTATCTATCTATCTGCTCATCGTGCGCGGCGATGTGCTTGTACTGTGCTACTACTACCACAACTGCTACCTACTCCACTTTTCCACATGTCTATAACTAAAACCATCTTTCTCTCTAGATTGCATACAACAGTGCATGGGATATTGCCATCGAAGCACGCTTTACTTTATTTTACTGCTTCCTATCTATCCATCTCTCGTCTTGACTCTTATTCTTGTGTACAGATATTATTGTGTATGTATGTATTTCGGTCTCTCTCTCTCTCTTCTCTCTCTCTCTCTCTCTCTCTCTGTGTGTGTGTCTGCTATTGCCACATATTATACAACATTGCATTCGCTTGACGGGCTGCTGTTGCTTACCAACACCGTGTGACTGACTCTGACTACCGGACTGACTGTGACCTGACTAGACGAGACCTGACACCAGACGATATATACTAAATCGGGTAAAGAGTAGTAAATGTGGGTTGTATCCGTAATAGTAGTCGTCAGTGTAAACTATTGCCTCTGCTTAGGCTGTGAGTTGATGTGATGTGATGTGTATGTGATGTAATGTAATGTGGTGTATTAGAAGTGTGAATGAGTGAGCAAGGGAATCAGTTTGAAAACCCCAGAAAGAACACTGGTGTTGAATGTCGAATGTATGCGAAAGCCTATTTTATATGTATATAGGTGCAACATAGCTCTCAACGAAAGGAAACAAGAGACTGAATGACTTTACTTTACTTCAGTTGACTTGCCTTGACTGACTGAATGTTAGCACTTGTGATCATGCAAAGAAAGGAAAGGAGAAGAAGAGGAGAGAGCTTGAGTAGAGATGGAGAGAGAGAGAGAGAGAGAGAGAGAACAGCAAAGCAGAACAGAGTCGGAGGAAAGCTTGCAACCTGAGCAAGTTCAGTTTGTTTCGCTCAAATGTTCTGCGTGCTTTCGTATTACTACTATAATGCCATTAGAACAGGGATGCTCGAATGTAGTGCGGTGCGGAGGAGAGCCTATGCTGTTACGGCATGCAACCGCATTGTATAATATATGCCTCACAACTCACTCACTACAATCCTTTAATTGGACCGTACAAAGAAAATTTCTGATCTCTCAAGGATGACCAAATAGAGCCAAAATAATCGAGAACAAAATACATTTGTGTGGTGTAACATTGAATTATGGACTGAAATGAAAAGGAGCAGGCGGATGTCGGTCGGGATACGAAAACTACTACCGCGGATACTAAACATATACGAGTTTACCAAACTCAGTCAGCAGAGTTGTAAGCATTTATAAATAAGTAGGCAGGTAAGCATCAGCAGCTCTGCACTCTGTGATGATGAAGTGGATTGATGGTTGACGTCCCCATACAAATACATAGAGACAAGCAAAACAAAGAAATGTCCAAGTCACTGTTTCAGATGAGGAAAGGAACAGAGAACTGCCAGTGAACACCAAAGAAAAGCTCTTGAGAACTCTTTTCGTCTTGTCTTCACTTTGTTACTAGCTCGCAGTCGACTACCTAAATAGTACTATAAAACGTATAAGAAAGCATATCTTTCCTACATTCTCCTATGAGATATGATAATATAATATAAAGTGCATATAAAGTGAGATACAATGGAGGAAGCAATGGAAAGAAAACCAAAGCAGTCACTCGTACGTATACGTTGTTGCACATTGGAGCTGTTCCACTCTGTCTGTCTGCATATATATACTGTTGCTCTCTGTGAGAACGTGGTAGTAGCAGCAATAGCAAAGAAGAGTTGGAGAGAGAGAGAGAGACTACTATTCTTATTCTTCATAGAGGTAATCAATCAATATTTCATGTGACTGTGAGAATATTCCAAGCCTGCCCTGTCTTAGTGGTCTTTTTGATCTTTTAATTCCTCCTTCTTCTCGAGATTATCCCTCAACAAATGATCTTCAACATCTAATCCTCAACTAATCCCTCCACATCATCATACACCTTCTTCGTGCACATTTTTTGCCGATTTCCATGCCATTTTTGAGCCGGTCTAGGTGTTACTTTGACAGCTTCCGAGCCCTCTCTTTCCACCACACGATACCATCACCACGATCGCACCAACTCCACACAGCCAGCAAATGCAACTCGGCTGTCTTGTCTTCGCTCCGCGCACTACAATCATTTCTCCCCTAAGACGACAAAACTTCACATCATCATCAGACTCTTTTCTTCCTTATCCTCACTCACTTACGATTACTTACTTCTGTTGTTACTGTTTGTAGTTTACCAGTTGAGTTAGACTGAGTAAAATTGAGTAGAACTGAGATGACTTGACTACCTCACTCCATCTCCTCTATATATCTCTACACCAGAACTCAACCACCATGCTCTGACTGAATACTATACCAAATATATAAATGTATGGTATACAGATGTAGTGAGGAGTGGTACAGGCTCACACCATCGCTGCTAATTTTTCATATGTCTCACGCAAGATTAAGATTCTTTGCAATCTGTCGCTCTTTTTCTCCTACACACACCGATAACTATGAGTGGCACCATTATCTTTTAGAGTACACAATAGTGCGTTATGTGAACAATGGCGGAAAACAATCGTCGTACAGAGCGAAGCCTACATCATTACATGAGACATAACAGCAACACATAAATACATGGATTTCATGATGGCCGATGACGATGATGACAACATCTATAAATGTGACTTGACTTGATTTGGCTTGTGGATAACTCTTAACACTTATTGCATCTCTGCACTGTGTGTGCACTTTAGCTGTGAGCTGAGGACACGACAGACGACTAAGTGACTGACTACCTATTAACATTAGTACATATCATCATTGCATTGTGTATTGTGATTGTATTGTATTGTATTTGTGGTGACTTGGCTTCTCTCTGCATATCCCTCTTATGTTTTGTGTTGTTTTGTTTGTATTGTGCTTGAGGGAACGCCTAGTATGCAAAAGAAGTGTATATAAGCGTACGAAATGAAATCAATTGGAAAATGTATGAAATGACTCTGTACTATGCAGTATGTACTCATTTACGTACTTATATGTACATGTACACGAAACGACGGTCGTAAAATATAATATTATGATGATAGGATGGATATGTAGCTGAGCTGTGTGGCGATGGTGAGTCTCGAGTCGACGAGAGAGAGTGTGATTCACAAAGTTGAGCGACTAGTCGCTTACGTACATACGTGGTAATTTGAATGAGCGAAGGCTGTCCTGTCCGCATGAAACAGAAAATTGTCCAGGTGTATCATAAATCAAAGAGTGGAGGACAAAAGGTCTGAACCATCACAGAACAGCGGAAGAAGAATGAGTGATTGATGGCTGCCATTACGAGTGACACTAGAAGGTTGCCTTGAGGGGAGAGGCACTCTGGCACTCTTCTCCCATCCCCCCAGACAGGGGCACCTCCTCTCGTACCAACAAGTGGGAATATTTCCAAACTATTTATCACACATGACATCCTCTTCACTTGTACATATCTCTGCCAGTCTTCTCTCTCGCTCGCTCTCCGTTCCTTTCCCTTCTTTGCCGTTACTTTACTGCGCTTTACTTCACTTTACTCACTCAGTCACAAGTAATAATGTTGCTCTGTGTACGGCTACCATCGATGTTAACGTGGGTTATCAGGGGTATACAGACTACCTCACACACTTACAGAAAGGATATGACGATTGCAATAGTAAACTGACTGGCTGAGCAATGTGAGTGAGTGAGTGAGTGAATGACTACTTGCACTTATATACATATATACAGACACGACTTTCCGCTACCTACAGACTGTACTCCCATGTACATAATATGTAGTATATGCATATAAACCAAACCGCACACAGTCAAGTCATACTAGAGCACAACTCTCGATCTGGCCGTCTCCATTTCCACACAGAATGCAAGAAGAAGCTCAGTACACGGGGAAAAGTGAGACATATAATTCTATTCCTAGCCCATCATCTGTCTATCTAGTCTCTTCATCTATCCATTCTCTCTATCATATCACTATTCATATCCTCTTGAAGTGAACTTTAGCTCGGTTTAGTCTAGTCATTTACCATATTGCCACTGTAGCATTTATACTCGTGCCCTATCCTCCACCATACCAGTCAGTAGTCAAATCTAATTCATTCGGTGTGAAGAGTAACCTATTGCACTCGCTCAGCCTACCGTTCACACCACACCACTACACTTCATTCACTATTCAATTTGGTGTGTAGTAGGGCTTGTAAGTTGTACGCAGAGACTCGTTCACATTGCATTCCCATTTACCGTACTCCTATCATATTATGTATGTATGCATGCATGCACACTACAGAATTGCATTGCTAACTTAATCGTAGTGCTAATGCCATACCACCTGCTATGGGTCTCTCTTGTTTACTTCTGCCGTTGTTATAATAGCAGTGGCACATATAGTTGTAAATACATACATTGTTACACACACGCGGATATACAATGCCTACTTAGCACACTCGTAGTAGTCATAGTAGTACATATCTGTATGTATTATAGTGAAAGACTTGAGTGGCAGCATGAAGAAGAAGAAGAAGAAGAAGAAGACGAGGACGACGACGAGAGTTCGTTTGCTTTGGTTACGTTTAGCATGACTTTACTCACACGTACCCTGCCCTAATGTAATACCTCTGGACAAGTCTGTTGGAGTGAGCCTTCTAGGGATATATACATACGTACACACACAATATGTAAAAGCAAAGTACACTATCTGCACGAGCATCTACATCTACGCAGTCTTATTATGTAATGCATACAGCGTATTCATGTCCTATAGGGACATACACACAGAGCTATTCATTCCGTCAGCGATCCCAAGCCCGCTCTATATATGCATATATACTTTTAGTGTATATAATATAGAGTACGGTCTCCCTCACTACCACGCAAACTACCTGCGCTCTGCTATTGTTTTGGTTTGACTTGGTTCTTTCTGCTAGTAGTACTGAGAACGTCTCTGACTCTGCTGTTATATGTACGAGGCTCTCAAGCCGCAAAAAAGACATTCGGTCCAGTTCAGTCCACATGCAGATGGATTCTCCAGAGTATATATATCCACTGTAGATAAGTAGACCATCATTCCACTATGACTAGTATTACTATGTACATAGAGATATTTGTATGCAGATTTGCACGAGTGTTTAGCTTATTGTTTTCATGTTTTTATTAGCAGAGTGGTAAGAGAGGGTAAGTGGCAAGATAAATAGAGATGACAAGACACCCACATAGCTACTACACCTACAAATCGGTTTAAAATATTGGTCGAGTAAAAGAGGTAGCCTAAAACAGTAAAGTGTATAGTTATTTACTTGCAGTAGTAGTGGTACAATAGCTGGTTAGATGGGAGAGAGACAGAGTACATGAAGGACACAGCAGTATAAAAGAATTGAGAGAACTCCAAGTCGACAATGAGCCATTGCAGGCTGAATGAAATGAACAAACGAATTGTCATTTAGACACCTCGGATAAGCATGGAATTGCTTGATGCAATTTGGTAGTTCGGTTCGGATTCGGAGAGTAAGACCAAGGGGAAGCAGGATCGATAGGAAATGACTGGCAACGTCCTCGTAGTCCGTGACGGATCGATAGGAAATGACTGACATGAGCAGCAAGACAAGACCTCAACCTGGCAACGTTGGGCCCAATCGATAGACGTTGACAAAATGAATGACAGGGGAAATCTTGAGTGAGAGAGACAGAGGGAGGAAGAGTATAAATCGCTTATTAGTATACCAAAGTCTCAAACTCTTACTATGTGAAAGAAATAATTCAAATCATATGAACTAATTTTAAGCACGATTCGGAAAAGCAACTAATATATTTGGCGTTATTATTAATTACTTGAGTCCAACGACCTACACCTCTCTCGTAAATATCAACAATTGTCAACAACAAATGATGTGAAAATTGATACAATGTCCTTCAACTATGCAAACGTCTACCATATCTCATGAAACGGCTCGTTCTTCTACAAAGGCGTGAATAGTAGCCAACATTTGTAGGATGCTTTCAAACAGTGGTTACCACATGAAGGCAGCAAACGAAACTTCGTTGCAAAATCACCGTTACACGATTACGGACGCATATATTCATACAATGTGTCAATGTGGTTCGTTCTCCAGATAACTAGGATGTACAAGATAACTTCTTTAGGGTGATTTCAAACATTTATTTCCACACAAAGACAAAGAACGAAACTTTATTAGGAAACTGGTTTTGCACTATCGAGTATTCAATTGATATGAAAATTGTTAAGAAAAAGAAAGCATGAAATGAAAGTTATACACCGGTTCACTCTAAGAGCTTGGTCAAACTACTGGTAAAATAAATTTACATAATACCAAGTTCAAATGTGGCGCCATTTTTGCCGACTACATCAATTTGGACGAGCGTTCCACAAATAACATGACAATGACATTATTAGGATGTAAAAAGGATGTAAAATTTATAGGCTGTCCCAAAAATCTATATTTAACACTACCCACTCGATGGTCCTTCAGGCTCATTTCCGAGATTTTTAGAAGAGAGAGATAATTGATGGAAGCGACCTTCCTTTTCTATTAAAAGGATTGACCAAAGATATGAGGGCAAATACATACCCCCCTTGATTCACGATTGTCTCATTTTGGTCAAAAATCTTCATGTTAGCATATTTAGCCTCTTTTACGATTTTTCCTCCACCAGGAATCACAAGGGCGGAAATTTGGTTAAAATGCTTGCTTTTCAGAAATACTTTTAAGCTCTGAAAAGGACCTTCACCATTATTCTCACAATAGAACTTCTTCCAATAAGAAGCTACGGTCACTATTTTCGTTTCAGAACGAGTTTTGCACATATAATTCATTTAAACGTGTGACGAAGATATAAATGAATTTTTAGTGAAACTGTAGTGTATTTCTTAAATTTATGCTACTACAGCACCGTTCTTCATTAAAACCGGATGTCATAGCGCATTAAAATGGATACTATCATGCATCATCAATGTTTTAATTGTGGATGAACGGGTACTAAGGCCAATCGTAATTAACAAATTTGCAAAAAGGTTCCCTTTTTTTCGCATAATAGTACATAGTTGGATGAAATCAAATGTTTTCCAGCTGCTACGAATCCCATAAGTTTGTGGTTACGTCCACCAAGATTACCAGCTATCAATGCGTCTGCGTCACAGCGGTAAGAGTCGCACGAGATGACCGAACCCCCTAATTTCGATATGATATCTATAATTTCGTCTTTATTTTTTACGTTATGCAATATGAACACTGCTACGTAGAAACGTCAGTACGTAGAGAAGTTTACGTAAGTTCCTACGTGATGAACGTACGGAATGAAGTTACGTGAAACAGTTAGCGAAAACCACGAAGATAATCCTACGATTGTTCACCTAACAAAAACATGCGACAAATTGGAGGGAGGTTTGACTGAC
>JABASC010000944.1:0-29392 GCA_019776185.1 Plutomurus gul | reverse complement strand
CATTATTATTTTCGCATACGAGTCGTGAACTTTGAGTCAAAGAGTAAAGAGTCGGAGAGTAGACGCGTGAAAGACGAAATTAGAAACTTAGAAACGGATTTATCTTTGCATTTCTGTCAATCACACTTACTGTATTTTCATGCGTCGATGTTGTAGTCTAATTGTATGACTATGTACAGTCTCATTGTTCAAATTTCTCAAAATAACTACTACGTACACGTATGCCAAAGAGTGCGCTGCTCCTTCCTACCATACTACTAAAAGCAGTAAGACACCACATATATACAGATAAATAAGAGAAATACTTGTTTCCATTCCAAACAAGGTAAATTATTGTTCTTATTTGCTCGCACAATTTATTCAACTACTAGCTTTTACATGTGTAGATGCTTTCTGGCTGTCTGCAATCATTTACTCTCTGCCACACTGCTACTAATCCTATGCTTGTGCATTTTAGATCTAGTTTGTAATAGTGGTACAGTTGTTATAATCGTGTCAATCCACGAAAACACACATTGACATGACAGTACATGGCTTGCTTGGCACAAGCTACTGAATTCCGATATGGTGGGAAAAGTTTGTTTATGCTACAGATTCGACGTTTAGTACGATCCTATTTCATAGGACTGTCAGTGCACAGATCAACTGATTGCAGAAATAGCCCACTACAACTTCCAATCCCTATTTCCCTATATTACTTTATAATATGTGCATGTGCATGTGATCACTGTACTGCCCTCGCTGTTCACAAATGCAATACAAAAAATCAGAAATGACTGTGTGTTGTTAAGAAAAAAGCTGAGCAGGCTATCGGCTCTAAGAAACACACACAACGCAGACACTTTGAATTTGCTTGTTTTTTCTCATGTTCTTCGTCTGTATGTCAATCAGCCCGTTTAGTGAGGCTACGTTACAAACAGCGATATACAGTAATAGTATAATAATAATAATAAGATGTGAAAATCGTCAGATTATGTTTACTACTAGAAGGATGAAGATAGGCGTTCCACAGACCTATGAATGAACGTGTTCGTCAGCTAAAAGAACTTTTCGTAGGTCTAAGAAAGGAGGAACTCACATGAACATCAAATTTTGATCTCTGTGTGAGCGTCAAGGGTTTGAACAAAGAAGAGTTTCGTTGAAAGTAAGAATATGTAGAGGGGAAGGCTATGGTGCTGTGGTTAAATACCTGAGATCTTCACTTTTTCCACCATGTCATGCTCGTTGATTTGAGATGAGCCCATTAAGCAAGAAAGAAATTAGACTCTCTGCGAATGAATTATCCTCCTAATACAAAGCATTTAAAGTACGCCTTAAATTCAAATGAAAAACTCAAAGAACACTATTCTTCATTAGGAATTTAAGTACATTTTATCATAATCTATATTTCTGCAGCACAAGTGCACACAGCGTTGCTTCATTTTTTCCATGTCTACTTTTTACCTACATATAATATGTATCCATATATACAAAGCAAGAAAGCCCTCATTTATTGTATGCAGCATTTAAAATTAACTTATTGGTGAGACTGGCAGATAAAAATTCGTTTCCTTGTCAGTTGTTAGGTGTAAAGAGTTGAAGAGCTACAGGCGATTCATCCTAATGTTCCACTGACTGACAAGCTTTTCGAATAAACACGTTCGTTACTTATTACAAGTAAGTCAATAAGTTCCTATCGTATAATACCTAGCTAAAATATAGTTGGTGGCATAGGCCAGCTCTCATTTACCAGCATTAATATTGACTACAGGGCAAGTACATTGCTCACACGATGGCGGAAGGAATGCCAAAATTCAGTGCACTTTCTGAAAGAAAAGTGATTCGTAATTAAGATGTCACGCCTACAGTATATTATATGATTCTCCTGACTCAAATCAGCTCACAATCAGATCAGACCGGCAACTCACTCACTCGCACAATGTTATGTACTTACTTACAACTGAAGAGAATCCTTTTTTCCATACATATTCCTATTGTGTTGTGCATAGGAAATTTATTGTGCACAGATGTAACATTTTATATTCCTACATTCCTAGTACTGTTCTTGTTAAGGGAGACTGTTGTTATTATTATTACCTGTATGTGTGCACATTAAGCTGAGCATGTCCTACTAATTTGGTTTTCCCCTTATTCACATCCATTTGCTGACATGACAGTCAGTTGAATCATTGCGTTTAAATATTATAGAAATTACCCAATGCTCATCGTGTTGTACATAACAGTGTATAAAATATTGTAGCTGTTGCCTTAATGGTTGGATGGCTTCTCTAGTGTCGCTACTTTAGTGTACAAGTTGATTGCTACACTACTTTAGAGAATATTATTGCACTTTGAATTCCTCGTTGCTTTCGTGTTTTTATTATTCTTGCTCCTTTTTTGTTATTTTAATTTAGGTATTCAAAGCAACACAGGATGAAATGAAATCCTTGTAACATCCTAACTTACCCATGCAATAAGCAATAAAGTCCCACTTACAGTCTCTTTGTTATTATTCCTATATATGCTATTCTCATGTATATGTACAGATTATGTTACTCTCGCTCTTATTCTGATACACTGTGAGTACACGGTGGCAGTACTGACGTAATTAAAGAAATTACATCAGTTAAAATTCAATGTCGTATGTCATCTTATGAACGTTCGCAGTGAAGGACGATGGAGGATTCTAAAATGTAATTTAAAAAAATACGATTACCTTCTGCGTACAGCTAATGCTTCTACGTATTCACTAATAACACACTTTGTTCGAAATTCGTGAGTTTTAATATCTTTTTCAATTTAATATGCTGCAGATGTGTGTATGAGTGTGTAAGGGAATTCTCACTCGACAATAAAATAAATAGTATACCTAAACTTGTAACTGAATTGCTGATTTTTTTCCATCTGTCTCCCCAAATGTAATGCATGAAATATTATTGAGAGCTACAATAGTTGTTACGTAACTATTTATTTAAATGAAGTGATTTTATTGCACGAGAAAATATTCATTCATATCTGTGGATATTTGTACTCTGCTTTACTGTTATCTTGTGTGTTGTGCACACGGTTGACGCTATGCCTATTTTTACCTGTAACCTTGCACTGGGATCACACGCTCTTTGTATATGACATGAAACACCCTTTACCGAAAAGTAAAATGACAGTTTCATTCTCGTCTACAGGACAGACAGGTACAATCTCTATCTGTACGCACGACATTTATTATCTTGTGTTTGAAGTTTATCTCGAGGATCTCCTCTCCCTTCTTTAAAATCTTATCCTGTCAGTTATTATTTTTGCATTCCAGAGGTCACGCATTCATTTAAATCCAAAACGACAAATGATGACAACTGACGTCCTCATAACTTTTATACCTCTGTCATTTTCATATTCCTTTCTAGATGAACTCAGACGTGAACTCATCCACATCCCTGTATTATGTTCATCATCAACAGAGGTCAATCGTGCATATTACGATCTTATTTTCCACATTTTCCAACCCCCTAAGCTTTTACTCTCTATTCTGTCAACTGAGATTTATTTTTAGACTAAACACCATTTACAACGATCTGCATGAAATACTAATGCACAATTTAAATAACTAAGATTTGAAAAAATAAATCGAATATGTCATAGAATTAATATGCAAAATTATTTATCTCACCCATACAATTAAAGGATATTCCTATTGAGTATAATACACATTAAAATGCAATTGGGGGTTCGAGTGATATTATAAAAATATTTCAACTAAGGCTTTAATACATCGTCTTGATTGGAAAATGAAGTTTGGCATTTAACTGCTCGATGCTATTAGTCACCTTAGCTGAAGGAGGTCAAAACAAAGAGAAACTGGCTTGTATTGTGTTTGAGTATTTTATAATGAATGGTTGCATAGAGGAAATGGAAATGTGCATGCATACTAAGAATGTACATAAAATAATAACAACGCACATATTTATTACTGTCAAATTGTGACAGCTAGTTCTTTCCCAAGCACTTACTGCTACCAAAGTCAAAATGTGGCAGCAGAGATGACAATGGTAATGAAGTAAGTATGTATATAACAAGCAGCAAGCGATTCTCTACGATAAGTATCTCCCAATCATATCGCAGGTCTAAATGGCATTTCTCTGTATGTACATAATGGGTCTGCCTGTTAAATCGGTACACATTTAATTTCGACGGTCGGTGGCGGTGCAGATGCAATGCCTACAGGACGCTGCTTTTCAATCAGATTGTTAGCTATTTACTTTTACACCAATGTACACATGTGCACTGTGTGTTGTGACTGGACTGAGATTTTGATCGGAATTTCAACTCTCACACTGTACATACACACATCTTACTAAAGTCAACTGTTGAAGCACTTTGAACATAATTCTTATGTAGTAGCAGACATATTTGATGAAATAATTTCTCTTCTTGTATCTCCAGCTTAGTAGTTACTAAACTGTTAAACGAATGTGACAAGCTAAGTGTACGCATTTTCCTATATGAAATATAATAAGTCATAGAGGCTATGCGCATAAATAAATTTCCATTTACCGTCACCATTGATGCCTGGGGATTTCTGCCACTCACTTATTATAATTCCCTTGAGGGTGCAATATCTGCATAATAACGACCGCAGTGCATAAATCGCAAAGAATAAGATTTATTGGTATAATAATGATAAATGCGATAATGATGCTAATGGCGCTATACAACAAGATACATTGTAATTCCTTTTTTAATCTTAATACTAACGAACCTAACAAGTAAAAGAATGCACAAGTAAATAAGTTCTTGTGTTCGTTAGGTAAGTATGTAAAAATATGTTTCAATCAATGCTACTGCTACATAATACATAGAGACAAGGGTGCATTATTTGCACAGTGTAGGTTATGGCTATAAAAATAGATACCGATTTGGGCATATGATTTACTAGTATTTACATGTTAAAGCACCCCTAGGAAACATTTGTGCATTAATTACATTATATGCTATAAACCTCGTGTCATGTTTATTAGCAAGAGTTTATTAACAAGATGTATTTTATGCTGCCATGTTTAAACACATGCCTCCATGCTCACCGCGGTAGCACTCATGAACTGTTTTATGAAGGACTTATTTCTATTACTAAAGGTTTAAGAGAAAGCCTAGGCTGGATGAAAATTAATCGCAATCATTCATCACAACTTTAAGAGTATACACCTTCGTGCTACTCCTATAAACTTTGTTAGGTATATATCGTTTAGGTAATAATAAGTAATATAATTTGTGTTGCTAAATCTGTCGTTGACTTTCCTATTGCCTAATTAGAATGTGCTGCTTAATCCTATACTAACCATGAACCAAGTAGAAGAGAGCCATGAATAACTTGTATGTGAAGCTTAAATGAATTCCACAGAGGAGGAGTACATGCTACCAAATGGTTCTAAGCACGAAACCTTTAATACACACATTAAATAAATAATTCTAAAGAAATGCTGAAAATGTTTAGGTGGTAGTGAAATATTTCGGCTTCAGTTTAGCATTCAAGGAAAGGGACGACCGTTTTCTGGACTTTCCAGGGGATAAGCACACGTAGAAAAACGATTCGAGATCTCAACCGTCTGCCTTCAGAATCATCAGTAAAAAGCAGTCTTCTTAATCAGGCGGTGGGATACAATTCACAAAAATGGAACACCTACCTACACAGAAGTCACCTAATGAGCAAACGGCCTGCTTTGGAAAATCCAACAAATTGACTGGAATTACACCACAAATTTCTCACTAACAATTAGAAGCATTCATAAAGGTTGAATTTTCCATTCTATCTTTTTCGTCAACTGCTATGCTGTGAAATTATTAGTTTCTTGTATGTTGGTAGCTGTGCTACCTTTAGCAGCTAGACCGGATCTCCTTTAGACAAAAGAGATTGTATTCATTTGAAAATGACATATTGATACACATAGACAAAGGGAGTTCCTTTAATATACCAATTGTAACTACCTCGCATGGAAACTTCAAATAAGTATATCTTTCATTTGACAACAGCAGATCCAACTACCTATGCGCATTCGTGTGGACTAATAAGAAAATCTTGCTAATGTCTCACTACCTCAAAAGCTATCCTGCAAATCCTAACAATATATCTTGGGTTTGATATCTAAACTACAAAGTTGATAATACTTACTTAAATATTCAGCTAGCTAAAAGTTTACAAAGTAGGGCTCCGTGTTCTTAAAACTGTTCCACTCAACTATTTCTGTGCAAAAAGCTTCTCATGGAATTATCCATATTATTTAATAATGTATAATTCTGCTAACAATAAGTTTATCGGCACTTTTCCTTCAAAGGACCGGTTACCATCATCTAATATCCATGAGAGAAACACATGCCGTCAAAGATAATATTATTACAAAAACCTGCCTCAAAGACGCTTATGACCGCACTACTAACAATAAGACTATAATAGATGCATTGAACCAAACTATCAGGTCAAAGAGCAAAAGACAGAGAGTGAGCGAGATGATTCCCATCCATTAAAGTCACATAAATAAATATCTGGTGCGTACCAGGTAGTAATACACACTCACAGAAACAGAGAGAGAGCGTTACATCAGAACGTTTACCCATAGACCCGCATACATCGTACGTATAATACAGATAATAATAAGTAACTACTAAAGGTTTTTCATCCAAGCCGTTAAAGTCCATTCGAGTTGGATCCTACCACAATCTGAACAGACATGACCTAAACTTTTAGCCGTTCTTCATTGCACACACAGACACACACACAGACACACACACACACACAGTCTGTGATGTATGCACTGCCAGCCATCATGTATGTATATAATAATTATTATAAATGTATGGAGAACACACCTCAGACTCGTTCACTCATGTATTGTAATAGTGGCAGTACTTAAGTTGTTAGTGCAGACAAAGAGTTCATACGAACTTTGTTTTCTTTCTCGCACCTAGTATAATGTATTCTCTCTCATTAATAGAAATACCTTATTGCTTATTATTTATGCAGTACTCTCTGTGTGTTGCCCGTTGTTCTTAGCATGCATGGCACAACAAAGTGTACACTGTGCGAAAATTCTTATTCCAAGCCAAAGAACTGACAATAAACAATGAGCTGACGATGAGTTGTACAATATCTATGCAAAGTACGAGTGTAGTACATGGGTCGCCTTGTATAATGGCCACTGAGAGCTGTACTGAGTACATGGATAGAGTAGTAGTTGGCATAAAGCATGCCAAGTCGAGTAAAGTCAACGATAATTCATTTCACGACTGAAAATCCATAGAGGAACACCATGTACACGGTGTGTTGTCTATGCCAGTTTGCAAAATAGGCTAAAACAATGAAAGAAGCACAGAGAGCACGTAAATTGCAGGTAAAAAGGAGATTGAAGAACGAAGGAAGACGAGTGTGGCAACAGGAGATGATTAAATGGTAAGAAAGCGTGCAATAGTAGTTAACTTATTGTTAACTCTTGTACATACACACCATAGCACACCACTGTGCAATCAACGAACAGTTCAGAATAGCCCAAAGAAGGTTACATAGGATGGCCAAAGGGCCCTATAAACTCCTATAATACTCTATTGCTAAACTACTACTGCTACAAAGTTGAATAGATTGCTATGTGTACTCTTTCAGTCAGTGAGTGTATAATCATGAAATAGGTAAAGAGGTAGAGGCATGCAATATGATGTGATATTATGATGGGTTGGGTGAACTATTCAGTTGCCAGACCCAATCTTATAAGGTATATATATATCTATGTGTGTGTGTGTCATGAGTCAAATATTACTACCAGTACATATATCCATTACGATAGAGCAGAACAACGCTATTGCACATACTAATAGAACTGTGAAATTACAGGTAGTAGTCGGTATGATGTGCAACTGAACGGTGAACGGTGAGAATTATCGAAAAGCTTCAGTTGACTTTTGAATTAGTATTTTATACATAGTCTAGTAGGTATTTATGATGGGAGAGCAGAGGAGTGTATTTCTAGCAGCCGATATGCTGATCGAAGATACAATAAGTATTACTAGAACAGCCATTATCTCTTCTGCTAGACAGGAAGGGAATCCCCCATGTGTAGAAATAATAGAAATCATTTAAATCATTTCCTATACTTATTATTATTAATAGTAGCAGTACTGTGAGTTGGTGGTGTCTATGTTCACCTCTCTCTCTCTCTCTCTCTCCTTCCATTCACAGTTGAGCAAGGGAGAAAACAAAGATCGTTTGACATGAGCTACCCCGCCAAGAAGAGTTACTCGATATAATCTAATAATTTCAAACGCAAAACGTTACTTAAGCTATGCACAGATGCATTTCGTGCTACCTACTACGATTACTTACCACTACTATCTCTATGCATTTCGAAACTAAATCGTCTGAATCAAACGAAAGGAAAATGAAGGAGGATCTGCTGTTGCTTAAATCTATTCTTCCCTCTGTTTATTAGCAGCCTCTCAATTTCAGTGTATACTTTGCTGCACTCATGTCATTACCAGTCAAGATTACTCATTCTGGTATTTGTGGAACAAAGCAACGGTTTCCTACCTCAAATTCCTAATGGCAAGGAGTAACTTGTGAGCTTGTACTTAGGGACCACATACTGTAATGCTATTTACCTGTAATACAATGTACAGATGTAGAACTCTTTTCTAAAACAGCTAAATCCTCTTCCACTTCCATCCATCTACCACTAAAATGTGAGTGCAGATCGGAATCGATGCATTTTTCTTGTCAGAGTGAAAAATCTTTTCAAGTTTATAGCTTGCGGTATACAGTAAGTAAAGGCTTAAACTGTAACGTCACGTACTGTAATGCTATTAACTAGGTATTCAGACGTGGGACGAGCTGATGACGGACTACTGCCTTCTGTGCATGAGCCACTGAGTGTAAATGTGTGATGGGGATGCGATGCGCACTGTTAAGACGCTGTGGGACAAGCATGGCTAGCTTCCCGTTAATTTTTTCACTAATTGTATGTTGGTTTTGCTTGCACACATACTTACTCATTTTGCGCACTTCCCATCTACTCCTAAATATAATATATGGTCGTTATTTTTCTTCTTCTGTGCACAGAGTGCCTTTTCAGTATTTAGAGCCAACGTCCAACGATATTTTGCATTGAAGGCTACAATTTACACCCTGTGTATGGTATTAAGGGTAACGAGGCTCCCCTACGTCTCAAATGAAGTGGCTGATTCAGGCAGTTCCTCCATGCATCTTCTCAAATCTTTTGTTCGAGTCGATGTCTTTTCTTGTGTAGTAAAGTATGTCGGCGCCCAATTTAGGTACTGCCTTTATTATGGAAGCTATATATGTATTATTGTTTCTTTGCTGACTGTATGTTTATGTGTACCTGTGCAAATCCAATTGACTGTTTTTCAATAGGCATTTTAAATGTAATGCTCTGCATTCAGTATCTGTGTTCACGTTTACTTTAAATTGCTTATAAGAAGAGTCGAGCATTTGCTACACTGTTGTTATAGTTTTCCACTTCACACTAACTTAGTATTGTGCTGTAGTATTTGTATTCAGAGCTGCAGAACCAGAGCAGAGACAGTCATTATCTACAAGCAGTCACTTCCGAATTGTAAGCACATCTCTGAAAACACACATATTGTTATTGTGTGTGCACCATATAAATGATGCACACTCAGGTCATCAAACCACTTCATCTCTGTTTTCACAGGTAATTTCTAGAGATAAGCTACTGTAACTGCCACTTGTCCAAAAAACGCTGCACATACACAGCTTCGCCTTCAGGTGCACTGTTACTGTACAAATGCTCGCTCTTTTTGTCAGAGTCAACTTTGGCACTGATTGTGAGTGAAAAAGAGAATGAATGCATGTCATCTGCGTAGACACACACACACACACACACACACGATAGGTCTTATAAGTGATTATCTACTGTGCACTAGCTATATTTGTTTATATAAAAGAATATAAATATATAAGACTATGTTTGTCGTAATGAATGGTCTACTAGTTGTAAGCTATGTCTATGTTGAAAAATAGGATATACTGTTCAGTTTTTAAGTTGTCTCAAGCTATCTCAATTATCTGAGCAGTGAGCAGGTGTATTTAATAGAGCCACCAGTTTACATATATAAATAGGGGATTACAATAAGAGGTAAGAGACGTAAAGTAGAAAAGAATCTAACTATAACCAATGCTGTTAATGTAGCTACACAGAGATACAAGAAAACTTGTACATAAGTTTAAATTCTATTGTATTCAGACCTCGTGTGAATGCACTCCAACATCTCACCTGAGCTAAGTATATTCGGTATGATAAATAAAAGTGCATTTATACGCATAGGGACTTTTTTATGAAATGCTGTATACGACAAAGTTAAAAGTCCGTTTCAGGTTTGCAGCAAATATTATAATAGTGATCGTTATGGAAAGTGAATCATTATTATGTAATATTTTGTCTGTCTGTTTAACAATAGTAGGTGAGGAATGATTATTGTAGTAATTTGTAAGTCTGCTACCACTAACACAAAGAAAATGGTTAAAACCCATGAAATGTAGTCATTCAGACTAAATTGTGCGACTTTTCCCTCAGCAAACCAAACACTGTCCTCCAATTTCTGCACGACTCTTTTCCCCTGCAGACATTATCAGCGATTGCGAATATCCTAATCTTCTCAAAGATGCATTTAAGGTGAGCAAGTTGTCTACGTCTTCTAAAAAACGATTTGATCATTTCAGATAATGTAAATTAAGGCATCTGTTCAGAAAATATTGAAATTTGGTGTCAGAAATCACCGTTCAAATGTGCGGGTACGTTATTTAAGGCATATTTCAAATTTATGACATCATAAGCATCGTCTTCTGACAGGTATACAACGTCCTAGCATAAGGCGCCCCACTATGCTCTTTGCAATACGCTTTGAATGAAAAAGATGCCAAAATCTGGCCATCACAGGACGATGACGATCACCCTTTGTATTAGAAATGCAGAAATACACTAAACGTGCATACCATCACACACACGGGACACTGACAGAAAAAGTGAAGTGCACGCATATTATCGCCAATTTGTATTCGTTGCATGCGTATTGATTGTTTCGTCAAACAATTCCACTGCTGACCTCAAAAGAGCAAACTGTATACATTTTTATTCTAACTTAATCGTTATCATCATATCCATCGTATTTATTTATCTGCAGAACTGCTATATCTTAATCTTTTACCCTATCCTCCACAACATGGAGATTCATTCACTTACTATTACAAACATACCAATTAGGAATTGTTGCTTTAGTAAAGGCAGTTCAGTGTGCGCCTTCAAATTTCATTTACATAAAACGTTTAGTACTTATAGAATGTATATACACGTAATACGAGGGTGATCCTTGAATGCATGCAATAATATTTATCGGCGGCGTTGCTCGCACACAATCAATTTGCATAGCAAATATTTATACTTATCCGCTTATCCAATGCATTATAAAGCAACATTAGTAATTATCTGACTTAGTTAGTTGGTTCGTTCGTTAAGTATGTTGATAAAGGAATGTGTTTGTTTCCCTTACCTTGCTTTGTAGCAGCAATAGTGTCACCATCAGAGGAGACCTGCAACAGAGAAGGTAGCGGCTCAGAACTGGTATCGGTCAGAGTTGGACTCACGGATGTCGACGAGGCCACAGAATAGTTAAAGCGAGGTTGATGTGGGTACGAAATCGTGATCACAACCATTACTCTTCCTTTTCGATCGAATTATTCACTTTCCAATATTACCACTCCGTCAAACAGTGCAACCGTTCAACGTACGCTCCTTCAAGTCTCAATCAATCACTCTCTGTCTTCAATAAAGCCCTAACTAGCCAAAACTTTTTTTCTCTCTCTCTCTCTCAACGTCTCAACCCTTTGTTCACGTATTCTTATTTAACAACAAAGTCGTACAGATAATTAACAGTTTATCAGCACATATACATTAATTACTTTTACTATACTATATTACTATTTATATTATAAATTAAGTATACAAATCTCTTAAAAGTATCTAATATTTATGTGTGAGTACATTTCCAAGTTAATTAGTGTAATTAGCAATATTTTTCGTATGTTAGTTAGTGTGTTGTCTCCGCCAGGACTGATAAACCATCTAATTGGCTTGATTTGTGGGACGTTTACATACTTAGTATCCTTATTAGTAGAGTACAGTATCACAGCAATTAAATAATTCGTAATATATAGTAAATACACGAAGCGAGTCACGGTTCGCTTTATAAAAAAGCTGCACAAACAAATATTGTTATGACTTCAGTATCCGTTGGGGGAACAGTAAGAATTATTTAGAAGAAGATGTACTGCTAATTCCCAGATTTTCGAATGAATGACTGACTGACTCTCTGGTTATGTGAGACCAGAAGGTAGAAATACCTATATATCTAGTTTTGCAGTGAATTGATTGTCCGAAGGAAAGATACGGATCGAATAGTAGATTAAACAGACAGTTCAGTTAGGCTTTTTGCATGAACATGATGATGATGCTGCTGTTGTTGTGCATCGGGATATTTTACTGTTATTAGAGCTGGCTCGTTTTACTTGGACTGGTTGTATTATTATTGTACGTTTTTCACAGAAACAACTCGCTCGTGGCCAACTATTTTTGAGTAAAACGAACTTTCATAGCTCCGAGTGCAGAAAACAACTTCGGACACTCTGCAGTCAAACTTTTAGCAAAAGAAACTGTTTCCGAAGCAAAGTCAACTTTTCAAAGTTCATAAGTCAGTCTCGTGTAAGGGAACAAACGACGTATCAATCAAATTACATATTCAGCTTTGGAGATTGACTCTCTTCTCTTTCTGCTACAATTCAAGCATTTCTTCTTCATCGAGTACAATTCTCATTCCATGCCTCTCTGCATCGAATACAGTTACTGATAGCACATACAGTTAGGATATAAAACCTAAAAACCTATACAGTTAACAAGATGCAATTAAAAAATTGTACGTAACTGGGCTTTATATTCAAAATCAATATCAAGCAGCACAGAACAGAAATTCTGGAGAATAGAATTGCACAGTCATATAAATAGTACCTAATAATATATGTAGTGGCAATGGGAATATATTTCCCTGTGGTTACATTAAATGTAGATTGGGCATACAATTAACACTTGCACTGACTGCTCTGCTACATATTCAGCGAATGATTTATTACACTGACTTCTTTTGGATTGTAGCGTGACACGTCTATTAATAAGTTAATTTCAGTCAACGAAACTTTATCATTAAGTGAATTTGTCACATCAATGACTCTGCGACGACAGGCTGCACACACACACCAGTACAGAATGCATTACAGAATAAAGGGTGCATTTCTTGCACAGTTTAAGAGCTGCTATCAATATATAAGATATAATGGGCACTGAAAATATGAAACTTCTCGTTGTTAGTCAACTTCCAGTAATTTAGGAGCACAGTGAGAGATTGATAGGATTAGATTGAATGAGATCTCACAACACAGTCTAGGCACAACATATAATCATAGGTAGATTAATATCTTTTGCTCCGTCCCGGCTTCTTGTCGTAGAATTCAGTCAGAAAGTGTCTCTATCAATCCACGTCTCTGTCTCCGTTTTGGGGACACGTAAACACAAGTCCTTATTGTTCCACACTACGTTTACAATATGAATGCAATCGTAGTTATAATAATAATACGTAGTAGCAGTTCTACGTATCTGTATAATGTTGAAGGATGAAGGCGAATGAAAAATTGCTTTAATCCACGGACGAGGACTCTATTCTCGGCCTAATTACTAATTTCGCTGGATGTCTCTAATTACTACAGAGCTCTTTAGAGAGTAGAGCGATGACAGTGGCACTTCGGTCCTTTCAACTCCTTTTCCAACCGAACCACCAACGAATTTAATTCTCCCACAAGTCTTCTCTGTCTACCAACTTAATAAGATAAATTACCCACGATACCTACCTACTATTCCTACCAGTTCATTTTTCTTTGTGTAACCGATTCATCTCGAGATTATTTCCACCTACTTTTATTAAACATTTTTTACTATCTCGATTGAAATTCTCTCATCTCTGGGCTCGTTATTTTATCACCGATCACCTACTTCCCTAAAAGTACTGCTGCAAAAAGGGACACTGCACTTCCTACAACTTTTGATTTGATGCTGCCAATTTCGAAAAGATTAATGCTTATAGAGAGGTACTTGTCTAAAGTATGTATGAGTAGTCGGAGTAGGAGTCGCTCGCTCGTTCCTTCTTCTAATTACGATAAAGACACTTAAGTGTAACTATCTTTATGGACACAGAGTTAAAATAAAGGCTGTGGTGGAACTGTAAAGTGTAAAATCCAGTTTGTGTTTCTATAGCCAACTTATAGTTAGTTAGTTAGTTAGTGATGTAGGAATGAGAGAACAGAGAGTGAGGGTAATTTTACGTGGGTAGAGTCAATGAGTCAGATGTGTGTAGGTAGGTTCACATCTATTGTACTTGAGTAAATACCCAGAGGTAGCATTCAAATTGCATAATGCATTTCCGAGTTCCTTCTTGGAGCTGCTGCACACTATAAACGGCAACTGCTGTTAATCTCTAATTGTTGTCTAATGCTTAATAGTGTGAACTTGTATACGGAAGAGAATTCAAGTCAATGCTTTTGGTGGTACATGTGTTAACACAGAGGCCAGGTTCACACTCTTTTATAAAAGCAGCTTATGTATGTATATATTTAATGTGTGTCTTGTCTTGTTTGGGCTCTGCGGTGACAATGAGCTGTCTGTATGTACTGGGTGCACATGTGTGTTGCCAGAAAAGAGGCTGCAACCAATCAGATCCAATGCCGATGCGATTCTGTGGAGGATACCAAATCGGAAATGAAAACTCTAGGTACTATTGAAATCCTTTTGGAAGTTATTGGTGTTCCGAATTACTTTTCTTTTTTCTGGAGATAAAGTGAGAATGCCTTCTTAATTTCTTCTTTGTTCTCCAGTTGACTTTATAAAAGACTTTGCTGATTGAGAGTGGATGCTTTATGAATGTATTTTAATGACTTTACAGAGCGAAAGGATTTCCAGCAGATTTGCACAATTCTCACGAATGAACTGGTGCTGGTCTAGTCAATGACTCTGCTTATATATAGATGTCTTCATATAGAACGGTTAAGAGTATATTGTCAATGAGTGAGAATGGCAAAATAGTAATTGAGAAAAATACAGAGTTTTGTTGAACTTTTCTGGTCTCAGCTTGCGTCTTGTTGTTGCAACAAAGGAAAAAAGATGAGCTTGAGTGACTGTCGCACAATGTCCTAAAGACGTAATGGATCACCAACAGCAGCAGCTGCACACAATTCCATGTGGACAATGGAAAAGAGTCTACAACCACGACAATGTCTCACATAATTCTGAAGAATAGGAGCAAACTCTGTGTACAGACGGGGACACCATAGGAAGGTGTATGGATGAGTGGAGAGTTGGCGAGAGAGTTGAGCACCGCCGAGGATTATCTGCTAGTAGTAGCAAGTGTCAAATTTAGCCAACAGCTTTTCCACACACACAGACACAGACACAAAATCCTCGTCTCCCTGTATTATAATACCGAGGAGGAAGATGTTGTCTCTCTCTGGCTCGAAAAAAGTGATGGGGTCAACGTTTGTCCAGCAACGAGACAAAAACAGGAATCACAAAGTTCGATATATAAACCCGTGATATGACTTTACAGACACATTGAGTGGTAGGTGCATAGAGAATCTCTCCTTGTGTCTCACTGTCTACAGGTTCATCTTTATAGCAGGCACAGAGTATCTGGTCAGACTGGACTGGAGTGAAAAGGCCGAAAACGTGGCCAGAGACTTGCTCTCGCCTATTGTTGTGTATATAGGTATTTACTAGTAGACGGGTGCTCTGCTAAGACAACAACAACAACGGAGGAGCGCTGTTTACTGTAGTGAGTGGGCGACGGATGCTTTTCACTATCTATCTGTCTGTGCAGATACTCAAGTTCATTTCAGTCGATCCTCACTGGATTGCATTGCACACAGACCTACCTGTTACAGGTATAGCTATTCTAAAGAAACCCACCAGACTCGTTACATTAGAATACATCAACGAAGTACTTAGAGAACGTATGTGCATATTACACAGTGGTGGTGGTGGTGGTGGTTGTTGTGGTGGTGGTGGATGAGGATTAGCCCATTCCATGTACGTTTATCTATCTCAACTATAAGTTAACTGGCGCTGAATCCCACTGTACACATAAATACATGCACATATACATATGTACTTATTGTTAGTGCACGTATGTAGGCAGTAGTAGCTACACAGTGTCTCACAGTGTGCATGCATTGCACGTTTCCATTCCACACCCCAAACTACCCCTGACAAAGGAGCATGATGGTAAACTGTTCACAGCTTAGGCTAGAAAAGCTTAGCCAACAGAGGAGATAGGAACAGTAATGGACAAGAACAAGAGGAGATCAGAGACAGACACACAGACACAGACACACAGAGCGAACTTGGAGGAAGATGGAAAAAACCTTTCGTCTTGTCCATTACATTATGAGATTGACCGTTGTGTGGAGATATGGATGCTCATTTGGTAGGTACTTACACGTTGATTGTGCCATGGTGGCTCTCTATGCTATAGTGTATTATGTGTATCACATTCAGCAGCCACCTACCTGCATTTCGCTGTCGTATGTTACGGGCACTTGCTGCACTGTCTCTCTGATCGGCTACACATCATTCATTCTGTTCTCTGTGTGCTAAAAGCTCTGTGTACAGGTGGAACAAGTGCACAACTCTGAAGTCTACTCTCTTTGTACACATGATAAGCACATTATGCATGCATTGCACATAATATCTGCTCGTGAGTCCTCTCAGCCAGGTCTCATCTTGTATAATTTACAATATTGCAGTGTGCATGGACTACAGCCACTTTTTCATCCATCTATATTCATATAGTTATTATTGTATAAAAGTGTAATGTATGTAGTTTGCGTTGCTGTTTTGTCGGTTATGGGCACCGTAGCTTAACGATTACGTTGTAGTAATAGAATCGCATCTTTACTTTATTTTATGACCCCCGCCCAGTCTTCTTGTCTTCAGCTAACAGAATGGCATTAGTTTTGACTTAATGGCTCGTCCACTCATTTCATAATATTATGGAGTGGAACGCAGACACTGTGCTCCTCTACACACACAAACAGTGTACAAATACTCTATGCAAAAATGCCATGTGCTATAAGGCTTTGTGCTCAGTTGCGTGTACGTCATATCGTATCTGTGCGTATAAGTACCTATATATGACATAATGCAAGCCAAGCGGAGCCAGCCAAGTCAGTTCTTATTGTACATTTTTGGTTTGCAATGAAATCAAATTTTACATGCATATAAGCATAAGGTATTGTGGAAATATTTGTGGGAGGGGCACATCACAACTTTGACAGTGGAACATCAACTGTGCTGCAGACGAACAGCAGATGCATTATTACTCAGCAGCATCTAGGCTACTAGGTAGAAAAGTGCGTGCTACAGGTGTACCCTTATAAATATGTAAATGTTTGAATTAAAAATTAAGATATTAAACAAAGAGAATGAATAAGACAAGGAGAGAAGGTATAGAGGCTTCCTATCGGCTCATATGGAAATGACCGTACTCGTAAAAAGCGATTAACAGCTCTTTCTTCAGAAAATGTTTACGCGTAAACAAAAGTGAATTGATTGTTGGTATTTTACTATATAAGTTAAATAGCATGTCCGTTGTTAATATTTGTGGGCTGACTCATGTAATGTGTGGTAGTGGGTGCAATTCTCGGACAGGATCCTTTCTTAACCATTTACAGGTGTTGCGATTGTATGTATATGAATATTTCCTCCTCCCACATGCACTGATTTAAGTTGTGCACATAATCCCACAGTCAGCTCTACCTGCATAATTTATATATAATTCTATCTTCCCACATAATATGCTATTAATAGTAATAGTACACAAAAGTGCAAGCGTCACATTAGCATATCCCGATGGGCCGCACTTGAATTCTATTATCTATTATGCAATTCTGTTCATGAATAAGTAGCAGCGCTACTACTGCATAAGTAGATGTAGGGATTTCGGAAATTGTATGAGTACACGTATTGCACCGAAAATAGTTTAGTGTCTGGCAGTGATTTTAGTATGGATGAATGTATTGGTTAGCAGAGAGACGGCGGCAATAATAAATAAGAGGCTATCTCTACTAGAAGAATCATTGGACGCCCTCGGACAAAAACGAAAGTGGACGACGACACAGAGACGACTTGTGTATCTAAATACAATAAAGGATTGCGATGCATTGGCAATGCATGTGGTACGAAGCCAAGACGAGGCAGCATGAGAATAATCTACGTGCACAGAACGCTGACGTAATCAGATATCTCTGTAGGGAAATACCTAAGTATTTTCTTGGGATCTGCTGCTTCTGAATAACATTAGCATTTCAACAATAATCGTTTTGGCCGGTTTGGTAGACACATGAATGACTGATGGGCGAGAGTGTGTAATAAAATAAACTAATTTTGTCATCATCAGTCATCGTTATCCTCTGAACGATTCTCTGTACAGAGGAAGTTGGCACAGTAAATCATGGTGAATTTTTTTCACTCTCTCAATTGAAGATGGCACGAATTTTAGCACCTTGTGGTTGAGGATACCGTGTGGCCACACCGGGGAACTACACCTCTCTGTACAATTATCTTGCTTTTATACACAATAAGTATTAGTATAGAAGAACTGTGGGAAGCCGAGACATGCGACCAACCCGTTTATTTCACAATTTAAAAACATCTGCCAATATTGGACTAAGACCTACCACGAAAGGATTCGGCATGCCCCACACTGTGAACAGGGGCTAAAACCAGGAATTATTACTAGTAACTACAGAGAAGAAATAGGCGTACTTTCGATCCATGTAATTTCACTTATTATTATTATTGTAGTTATACAATGTAATTCCTCAAAGCTGATGTTTGCAAATATACAAGATGTGGTAGTCCCTTTTTGGACGGATACTGCAAAATATTCCTTTGTACTCTGTCTTTCGAAACTCATTCAGGATTCGGAAAATTTACGGATGAAAATCAGAGTGAGTGGCGAACAAAGAGAGGAGAGAGAGAGAGAGACCGCAGTTTGTGGACTTCTGCCACAAATGTAGTCAGTGGTTAGAGACTTTCATAATATAATCATTACAGTATTTATTCAATAAACCCAAACTTTAATGGCGTATTAAATATAAGAAATATGAATGCAAGCCTCTATATAACTCTGAATATGGATTATTCTATTTTTAATATTTTCAGTGAACACGATGCCGTAAATTGAAAGCCTTATAGAGTCATAATCATCAATGAATTTGTAAGTCTCTCATTTCATTGATATTAACTTTTGTACCACAAATGTACGTATACTCGCTCCTCCCATGCACAGTACGTATTTAGATTACTTTGGAAATTGAGTGAACGTCACGTCAACTGCATACATAGTAACCGGAGAATATGCAAAGATACTCTAGCTCTCATATATCCCTTTCATCATTAATGATATAATGTACAAATAGCTTGCTGTGCAAAAGTGGTGGTGGTGGTGGTGGTAGGATTAAAATATGAAAACAGAGACGAACACAAACGAACGAGAAAACTTGAAAACCACTGTTAATTTTGAGCATGATAATATTATTTAGTATTAAATAGTACACAGATAGTATGCACGTGCAGTTAGCAACAAAACAAAAAAGGAGTTCTGTCTAAATAAATATCCTACTCAATTCATGGGCAGGATTACAACAGTCAAAAGAATCAATACTACATTTCGGGCATTATGCAAAATAAATTACAAATACAAATACAGCAATGGAAGTCAAAATAAGGCCACATAGTTTATTATATGTATAGAGAGTGAACTCGTAGCTATTATGACATGACAGTAATTCCATTTTACCATCTGATAGAGAGCCAAGCATGGAAAATGGAGAAATTCCTTGACTTGTGCGACTTGTCATCAAAGAGGGGAATGACATAGGAACGACTACAGAAAAGTCGATCTGAGCTCTTTACTTGTTCTCTGTATATTCTAAAAGCATTATATAATATATTGAATGCTCCCCCACTCACATCATACATCTAATATATACATGGGTAACCGTTCATGAGACTGTAACATTCCCTGGGAGTACACTTTGTCGTAAACAATTCAGAGCAACATTTTTCTGTTGGTAATTGTTGCTGCTGCTGCTTGTGCGGTTTAGTAGAAAAGTGAACTGCCGCCTTCAATAAGTGCAGAAAGTTTAACTGTGTACGTTGTACCTGTCGCACTAAGAAACTGGCTGAGTGGTGGCACTGAAGATCAAGTTCTTAACGATAGACTCGTAATACTATATCAAAGGATTAGTTGTAAAGGCGCCTTGTTGTGTCATAGCATTGAATTTGAGGTTTAACTTTTGCTACCAGGCTACCTCTCTCTCTCTCTCTCTCTCTCTCTCTATAACAATTTATTCCACTGACATTTCATTTTCATATAGCAAATAGATATCTAAATAATCATTATATAAGAATGCGCCGTGGTTGAAAGGGAAAAGTACAAATTTATAAGCAAGGCGAGAACGTGAGTATGATTTGACCTCAGGAATTGAATTGAATTTTTGAGAGCTTGTTGATCAAATAAAGTGTGTAATCCTTGCCTACTCAACGGAAAACTTTGTTTCCAGCTCTCTCGTCTCATAAAGTCAGTCCACAAAAGTTATTCACGTAGATTTCATTTTTCCTAAGACTACGACTTGGTTGTTACGGTTGGATTTGAGATTGTATATGACGTTATTGGTTTGAATCGTTTGGCCATTAAGTGCAGATTATTTCTGTACATAAGGATAAGTCCGTGTATCTGTGCACAGACATAATGCCACCACCACCACCACAATACATAAACCTATATATTTATAGACACACAATCATGTATGGTTTTATACAGTGACTCTCTGTGCTATGGTGCTAGAAGTGGGAAAGTGTTACCTTGCCTTTTCTTCATCATCATCATCATCTATACGAGCAGAGGCTTGGCTTCAGTTCACTTTATAGCCCTGTGTGCCTGTCTTCGAATATTGCAGCAATCCTATCCACTCACAGAGATCAGAGACAATGCTGAAGTTTATTAGCGAGAATTACATTCCGAGCTTCGAGCTTATTTGCACAAAGAATAATTTAGGTTTCACAGAAGGATAAGTAAGTTGCCCTTCTCTGACGAAATGTCAACATGACTTTTTTTAGCCAGCGAATCTGACTTTTTGTAATACAGATAATAAGAGTGAGAATTCACTGTTCATAGACCACAACAGTTAATGAACATAAATATACGAAATCCTTTGGCTGACACTCTCGGCTATTAAACTAGTTAGCTCATTTCGTATTATAGTATTATTATTATGAGTAGCAGTAGTAACTGTAACTACTCTAGTGGCCATAATATTACTTATATTATTATTATGGTCTATCTGCTTCTTTAGTCTAGTTGAAAAATGTTTTACGTGTATTACGTTAATTGAAACTTTAGGAAAAGTGCACAGTCTCAACGGTACATCGCAACAACAACGAGCAAAACCAAAAAGATCATTGCAAAGAAACAAAGTAGAACATAAATCAGCCTTTCAATGCGTTTGCATTTTACAGCCTCTCTCATTCCTATTCTACATATCTTTTATATTATTATGTGAGGAGGATAAGAGCAAGCGAAATGTACTCTGTGTTGTTGTCGTGCCATTTCAAAATTTAGTACGTGAGCTGCTTACAGACTAGTTTTCCCATTTCAATGCATAGTACACAGAAAAATGCCTGCATATATTATTGTGCAATTCTCTGAGTGCAGGGTAGGTGCCTTTACACACTGCCACCAACCACTGCTATGCACTCAGAAGTGTCCTTGCCAGCCTCTATCTGCTACACTGTGTATTATTGTGGTATTCCTATTGTTAACATTAGCTCTAATAGCTATCTCTGTAATTAAGGTAATGTCAACATTATTTCAAGCCCGAACCGTCCAAAATGTATATTTTGTATATAGTGGCAATAGCTATTTATTATACCTTATTTCCCCCTCAATCACTTACAATCTGATTAACTGTAATCTTTTAAAGCCTTCTCTTCTCTAATATTTTCTCTCGCTCACTCTTCTTGTATGGATCAGACCGACTGCAGGTATTTACTCAGCCAGTCATATTGATTCAAACACCTTCTGCCACTATTTTCATTCAGGGAAATGGCTATAAATAGTTGAGTTGCACCGTAGTCAGAAATAGACTGACCCACAACAAACACAATGCAAAGGTACATAGGAATGGAAATCTTGGGTTAACAAAATATAACAAATTGTGTAAGTAGAAACAGAAGTTATTTCTTAGTTAAAACTGTGAATTCATTTCCAATTGGAATAGTTGCAATTTATTAGGAAACTTTTCCTATTAGCAGAATTGGATGGCATTGTGAGATTTCTGCATTAGCAACAAAGTGTATCACGCCCATGTGGAAATGTACATATTTACGGTTGAATTGGAAGCGACTAAAACAACATTGAGTGAGTCTTTCTTGTGGTTCTCTTGCTAGATTTACATTGAACTGCATGGTAGCAATGGATATTATAATTTATAGTGCAGAAATCTCCTAATGACAGCTCCACCATCACCGCGACATGTTTCACATTGGGGATAACGAGCGTCATTTCATTTTCTCCATTTCGTTTTAATAGTAGTCGACCTACGATTTTCCCAACAATTTTAATCAGACTGTGGCCACTGCACTGGCACTGTTCTCTGCGCATTCACGAATCTGAGACAAAGAGCAATGCTATTAAGATAGCAGACACAAGAAGAGTGAAAAGCCGAAGCAGTTCAGCACAAGACCCAAAAACGTTTCGTTCGTACAGACACGTGGTAATTTCTTATACAATAGCCTCTGATTATTATATAATGTGTACGTTATATATGTCTTAATATTTTATAGGCTTAATACAGAAATGAGTAGAAGAACAATAGTAGTGCATTCATCCAGTTGCAAGAAAAATATTATATTCTGGTGGTGCATACAACAACAGCTCTGTGGAAGTATCCTTTGGAGACTAGTGTAGAAAATTGAATGCACTTATCTGTGCATAACTGCGATTCGTAAACAATAGTTTTTGCATTTAAATTTCAAGTGAAGCTAAAAGTAAAAGATTATGAAATCTCTTGAGCAGCACCAAATACAGGCATCCCCCATTGTATTGTATGTAGATGAAGTATTCAAATAAAGCTTATGGTTATGCGTAACTGCATACTTTAGAAAATTACAGGGGAGACGACGACCAGAAAGAAAGATCCTCTCTCAGTACAACAATATGCTCAAGAAATTACGTCTGCTGAGAGAGGCAAAAAGATAAACCAGGTTCACAATAAGACGGAATACGAATTACTTACTAGCCACCACAAAACATGAATAGTTTAAGGAGAGAGATTTTTTTAAATATTTAAATCCTGCCACTGATTCCTATTATTCCTGTGTACTTTGACCGCATGACTCAACCACTTCAGTTTTCTTCTGTTCCCTGTGTACCAAACTACCAATAAAATCTAATGTCTAATCCTTACACACACACAACAGAAGAAATGTACTCATTAGCATAATACGTGCATTATTTGTTCGTCATCAGAGAAAAGCGGTGATGACCCGACAAAATATCAATTATTACATGACATGGCGGGCACTCCAAAACATAACTAATTCCTTTTTTACAAGATCTCAGCATAAAGTCGTGTGTGACACGTAATAATAATGTGCTGTCAGCGGCAGAAAATACTCCAAGACGAAACAGAAAAAATTCTTTTTGTCTATTCAACCAGATCTTACAATTAGAGAAGTGATCCTTCCTATTTATGGCACAACCTTCCTCGTTCACAGATATTTTGTCTCAAATGTTATTCCCCAGCAGAATCTGCCTACAAACTGCTAGCCATATGATTAAAATAGTTGTTTTATTATGTGCAATATAAAAGTAACATGCGATGCAAGAACATTGGCATGCGAAATGACTATAGAAATTTTGCAGACATTTATATTGGCTTGCGTGAGCGTCTACTCATTTTGTCAGTTGTAGTTGATCTTGGTAATGAATATACGCTTTTAGATTGAAGACAACAAAGTGACGGTTGAACGTTTTAGGATTAGAGGTACGTATTCTAATTGGTAAAGGAGGTAGATAAATAAAGGTCTTCTCTATAAGTAGGAGATTGTTTACAGTCGTAATAATGGAAAAGGTAGGGTGTCCTCAAATATGCTACACTGACTGATTTTAGTGCGCATAATAGTGTATTAATGCATGGACAATGTATATTATTTTTGTGTGGACAAGTTCTGTTATTATTTTGTCTATTATTCTAAGGACACTTTATATATAAGCCCTAGTACTTAATTCTATCTGTGTAGTAAATAGTAATAAGTACTACTGTACTGTTGCTTTTGTTGTCTTGAGAGGCCATTTGGTGGCTGACAGGTCTTCTTGGCTGTTGGATGCGAATGCACGATTTACATAAAAATTCAATATATAAAATGGGGAAAGGCAAAAGTGAGTTGGATGGCGGAATGAAAAGGCTGGCTGGTGGCTGGCACATCTTTTTAGTACACACTCAGATTTATACTGCTTAAGTGCCAACAACGTAGCAAGTGTGTAGGGTCAGATTGTGTGAGCAGATTTCTGGCTATCTTTGTCTGATGTCCTGTCTCTCTGTTGAAAACGGTTGAAAACGAGTATAATGGTGTGGAGTAGTGCAAATGTGTACAGTCATCCGAAGCCAAATGCCATAAAATGAGCAAACAGGTCTCGACTTACTTAAACTGAAATGGCATCGAGAGAAAAACATGTTTTTTATTATTGATTGATGTGATGTTACGTGATGAGTCAACTTTGTTAGTTTTCCGTCCTCTCTTCTTCTTCTCTTCTGTCCTCCGTACTTAGAAAAGACTTCTTCTGTAATATCAACTCTATCTTCTGTGCATTTCTTCAGCTGATTTCTTGTGTGCCCCTTCTTCTGCTGATCTGTTTACTTTTTGCTTCCTTTCCCACTGTTTTTTATCATTATTTAACTAGATATGTTACGCGATGAAAGACCTCTTCTTCTTCTTCTTGAATGGACTGAACTATCTGTAATCTGTATAAATACAAATACCTCAGTTGGCAACTTTGTTGTTGCTAACAAGCAGCTGAGGAATCTATGTACGTACGAAATGTATTATTGATTGATGGGTTAAAAACGTTGACATTTGCTACTTGGTTACAGTAAAAATTATTAACTACACAAAAAGAATGTTTCAATAACTACAAATGTCCAGCTTGATGATGATTGAGGATTATATTGTTGGCTGAGGAGATTCCGTCATTCCTGATTCTTCTTCTGTACATTATTTATACGCAGATGTTGACTTGAGCAATATAATATTGAATAAACATAATAAATACTTACAATAGGAATACTGTTGATAACATTTTACTACTTACGATTAGGACAGAAGAGTCTACAATGGTTGTGAACACGCTGTTTTTTTTGTGGTAATTGTGGCGGAGCAGACAAAGGAAATCGAGTTTACATTTTGTAGTACGCTATAAATATTTAGACAACGAAAAAATGTGTTCCTTTCGTACGGCTATTTATTTGTGGCTGCTCGTCTCGCGTTTGAGAGATTATTATATAAAGAGAATATTTTAGAGTCATGCGGTTTTTTGTTTCATGCTCAACGGTTTCGTCATTTTGTCCGCAGTTTCTCGCTGATTCTCTGACTACTCGCTACACTGTGGCCCATCTCTATCCATTCGTCGTTATGCTTATAAGACAATAATAAATAAATGTTCTCTATTAGTAAATAGCAGAAGAGATGCTAAATATAGATAAATATATTAAAGATAAAAGTGAATAGGAAAGTGTGCGTTTGGGGCGTAGGTAAAAAGATATGGTTCATTATGGATATAATATTAGCGTTAGAAAAAGAACTATTTTTTGCTTACCAACTGTCCATCAGGGGAGGGAGCAACAGGTGGTCCGGATTCATATTTTTGGACAGAGAGCACCGTGGGCCGATCACCGTCCGCTACCATAATTGACAATTACAATGACAATCCCAGTATCTCCTGCAAAAATGGAATCCGCAAGGTCAACTCCAAGATACACAGCAATCAACAACATACATGTATAAACACACATGCACACATAATGGAAAATGGTACACGGACATGTTTAAAAAATGCCTCTCTTCAACCTACTAGAGTTGGGTAACACCTACTCCAGTCCTGAAATAATTACGACGAGCCACCGTCTCTACACCTTACTACGTACAATTGGAATTTTTTATTGGCACTAAAGTCAATAAGTAACTAATGTGAAGAATATACCTGCACATTAAAATTGATCTTGAATTTTAAACAGATGATTCTGTGTGTGGCATTCATTGTTTGTGCTTGTAGTTCGGTAGTCGTGCAAACCTTTTTAGTCACCTAATCAACACTTGAATTTTTTGCAATATTAATCTCACATTTTCTTAATGCACAGTGAATAAGCATTTTGTAACGAATTTTATTTGTACATGTTGTATAATAAAGGGAGATGATATATAAAAAATGTATAGGTATTTTCCTATTATTTATTTATCGCATAAAATAGAAATACCTACCTAATTGCTAACTTCATTCTAATGAACTAGATTTGCACTAAAAATAGTGGTTTAGGAATTACACAATTACACACTCCATTTTGACATTTTGCAAACTGTACTACATTATAAGAGAGAGAAAAATCCCCTGGATTTAGAGAGTGTAAAATACTATAATTCAAGAGAGTGTATTGTAGACATCTTGAGACTCTCTTAAAAATGTTCGTGCATAGACACTTAACCACTTTGTATGCATGGATGTGGGGTGGGCAGTGTGGCCTGGCTACAGGTATACAATTGTAGAGAATGAATATGTAGCAAGTTGCATTAACTACCTACTCGATCACTACGATCACTGAAACGCTTAGTCATGCTATTATTATTATTAATTTATTGTTCGAATTCAATCAGTTGAAATTGGATGAAAATTGTCAATAATCAATAATCTATGAATGTGTGATTCGACTTGTAAAGATGCGTTTTTTACTGGTGGCACTCGAAGCTTTTTGTTGTGGCCTTCACCCGAATCGTGTGCCAACTGCCAAACACTTATACTCTACTACAAGCAGTCTCATTAAGTTTTTCTTGCAAACCAAATAATTGATTTCTTCTGTTAGAAGAGAACAGTCGATAACCCACTCGAATTGATCAAAATGTTTTATTGCAGCCCCAGCCCTGTGCACACCACTAAAAGCTGTAATTTTTATTTAATGAACTCCCAAATAAGCGTCAGCATTTTTTATCAAATATTTAACTACATAACATCCTACTAATCCAATAGATGTAGTACAGTATATTATTATGTAAGTAATGAGGATTACTATTTTATTCTATGGTGCGTAAATATATTTGAATTGTAACTCCAAATTTCACCGTGAGAATTTGTTGACCGCTTAATCTTGTTGATATCAAACTTGTTTCAAAACAGAAGAAAATGTATAAATGTAAACAACAACAGTAATTTCATTTTTTAAATTTTGCAACAGTAAAAACAGTTATCCATTTGTATTTAAATATGAAGCCAGGTTAGGTGATTCCGATGGGGCCAATAAAATAGGGACCAAGGACAGGCTGAATGTCACGTCTCCAATATTATTACTTAGGCACACAACGTGTAGCACTCTCAGTGATAATGGAAAAAATAAACATTAAGCTATTATCGTACCTATTTAAACGACCAATGCTTATACACACATTGAATGCTTGTATGTAAATAGTTGTAAACATGTGCATGTATATATTATTTATTGGAGTCTTCGTGCAAAAAAATCTTTAGCATAAGCACCATCATAGCTGCCCACATGCTCAAACAAAAACCTTTGCATCAATTTTGCTCTAGGATAAATTTATGGTAATCGTGATTTCTCTGATGCATATTGGTCAACTTTTAGTGTTCAACTTACAAAGTACTTTAATCGGCATCCTTGCAGTTTATTTTTTAATCGAATGTTTGTAAACTCGTCATTTTCTAGCATTTAAGTAACTTCACCAGCTACCGTATCTATTGAATGCTATACTAAATATCCGTAAAATTTTGTACGATTTTAGCCTAATTTTAAAAATGCATATGCATTAGAAACAATAAACTATCCAACCGACCTAGGCTTTAGCCTCAATGTGTCACTAAAACGTTTAAAGGAAATGTTTGCTCGAGGTAAAATATTTATTTGAAATAAATCACCCTTAAAATATCGTCCCCTCGTGGCACGCATCAATACATTATTTAAAAGAATGAACAGTGATTCAATTTATATCAGAAGATGAATGTAACCTGCTCTGCAAGAGAGCAAGAGAGCATGAGAGCGTACTCTCTTATGGTGAGCTGGTGTCAGTTTCTAAGCCCATTTTAACCCTAAAAAGAATTCTTCTGCTTTCCCTAGCTTTCCGATGGCGAAGTGGTTCGAGGTTTAAAATCAGTGTACGCCCTTGGACATCCAAAAAGACTTTTAGACGGCCACTGTCCAAAAATGTCCAAATATAAAAACACATACAAACGCAGCTAGACACATCTCTATTCATTGTGAAATGCATAAACTAGCATCTGCAGTAGTGTCTGCTAGGAGTAACCTCTACATTTTTAGATGATTCAGGGCAATTAGAAGTATCTACTGCAGTTATCTTCGTTAATTGCATTACATTATGTATGCATGTACATAATGTACCATCATCATATATGTAACCATATATGAGTGATATATGAGATACTCTGCTCACTCAAATTTGAGTGTGAGTGAACTCAATTTGATGCACTCCCATATGATACCTGAAAGAGTGTGAGTGCTAGTGCGAGCACACAATTGAACTCAAAAATGTAATGATAAGAATAGGCCTTGCGTCAAACCTGAGCAAGTCTTATCTCAACACATCTTCATTCCGAACAGTGAATCCCATATATAAAATGATAAGAACGAAGAAAAACGACCAAAAGAGTTTTGATAGCTTGTATTTTGCACAATCCAGAATTACATCCGGAAGTACTTACTCTATTATTGATACATGCACTACTCTTACTAAAAGAACATTTAACTTTAACATCAAAATAATAATACCAAATAAATTCATTGTGTTTAAATCAAATCTTGAGTATAATTATATTATTCTAAGAGGCAAACTTTAGTTGTCATATGAGTTTTCATTACAACTTTATCGATCACATTTTAGATATTCATTTTTTAAATACTTGCTTTAAAAAATACCAGAATTTTAATTGATTTCTTTTTTAGACACTTTTG